>MU753067.1:16207-49549 GCA_026770625.1 Nicotiana glauca | reverse complement strand
GCGGATAGTCCCATGATATCCTATTTGAGGGCGGATAGACCCATGATATCCTATTTGAGGGCGTATCGTCCCATGATATCCTATTTGAGGGCGTATCGTCCCATGATATCCTATTTGAGGGCGTATCGTCCCATAATATCCTATTTGAGGGCGGATAATCCCATAATATCCTATTTGAGGGCGGATAATCCCATAATATCCTATTTGAGGGCGGATAGTNATATCCTATTTGAGGGCGGATAATCCCATGATATCCTATTTGAGGGCGGATAGTCCCATGATATCCTATTTGAAGGTGGACAAACCAGACATGTGCTGCTTGATTTGGTAATTACAAAGATTGATGCAGCGCAAAAAGCTTGATATGATGTAGAGATCTTGATATATACATAGCTTCCGTCCCTGTTCTTAAATCAAAGAAAATTTCGTCAGTTTAAAGTGCGGTGAGTGGTCGTGTCACTCCTGCTGGGGATGGTTTTTTTTCCTTATCACTTGAATTGATTTCCTCGTTTCTCCGAGAAAATTTTCAATAATGGCGGAAGATTTTTTGCCCTAGTTTGGTGATCTTCCTTGTGGCGTGCCTTTCCGCTATCAATAACATTTTCTTTCTCTGCTTCAAATCAAAGAAAAATTTGTTAGTTTAAAACGTGGTGAGTGGTTGTGCCACTCCTGCTGGGGATGGTTTCTCCCTTTTTCCTTTCCATGCTCTACGTTCCCAAAATTTGTTGGGGAATGATGTTATTTGCTGGGGATGATATTCCTGCTAGGGATGGTTTTTTCCTTTCTCCTTTCTGTGTTATCCGACCCTCTTGGAACTTTGGTCGATAGACTTCCGGGGATTCTCCTTCTTCCCGATGATCCTTATCCACAAATTTCTCAACTATTGTTTTTCTGTCTTTCTCCATATTTTCCCTTATCTTTGGTCTGTCCTGCTCATTTTTGCTTTGCACCATTTTGGCAATTGGTAGTAAGCTCTGAAAAATATTTCTAAAAACAAATTGGTGGAGAAAAATTCTTTAAACAAAGAAATGAAAAAGTGATGATTCAAAAAGATAGAAAAAGAAAAAGTCTTTCTGAACAAATTCCGGGGAGAATAAAAGAAAAAAAGAACTCATCTAAATGGCATAACCGATCCCAATAATCATGTCGCGCATTCCGGATCTAACCAACCCAGTCTATTTATCAATCAATCTCTAGTGGCTCCCTTTTTCTATGGATAAACGGGCACCCAACTCTTCTGCCGAATCAACATCATTGCTTGATGACTTGATAGATCCTTTCCACCAATCTTATCTTGTCCCCTCATAGTGCCCTTCGAGGGGTTTTCACTAATAAGACTCTCTCATTTCTCTCAACTCTCATCGCCTTATGGTGCTTGTGAAGGTTTTCACCATAAGACTCTCTCATTTTGTTTCTCTCAGTTTTCGTTGTCTTATGGTGCCCATGAAGGTTTTCACCGATAAGACTCTCTCATTTTATTTTTCTTTCTCAGCTGGGGATTGGAGTGTTACCGATAAGATTGTCTCTACTGGGGATTCTTTTGGCTATCAATTCCTTCAGCTCGTGATCCTCTTTCAGTCGGGGATCAGTGTGTTATTCTCGGCTTTCATTTGCCTCACTTGGAACCTTTCGGATACTGATCGGGAGGTCTTTTTCGGACATTAATGTGGTTTTCGTGTGGGGCTAAAACAAAAGGATATCAAAAGATTCAAAATAACTTAATGGGTAAAACATTACAACTCTTGGAATCAAACTTTTTCCAAAATTAAAAACATAACTTCTGCCCGAGTTTTCTTGCTTGGGGGATTTTTTATTTTTATTACACTATGACCGAGCCGTGAGGCGCCTACGTATGCTCTTTGAGGAATCAGGTCAAACGTAGTTCACTGATTCCTTTGTATTTCTTGTGACTTTCCTTTTTGTTTCTTTCTTTTATTCTTTTTTTTTTTCATTTTTGTTAGTGATTCCAAGAGAGGGGTATGAAAGAATAAATAAGGCTCAAAGGGGAAGCAAAGGTTAAAGTGTTTGGATAGAGGAAAGAACTGCCTCCGTCATTTCATTCTCCGATAAATGCCAAGTACAAGCAAACAGATAAACATCAATTACAATCAAAGAAATTACACATAATATCTCTTGACTGCGTCAGAATTGATAGCCATGTCGATGCATCTCCCCTCGACATCTGTCAAACATAAAGCGCTACTGGATAACACCCCGGTCACAATAAACGGCCCTTGCCAATTCAGGGCGAACTTGCCCTTTGGTTCGGCCTGATGTGGCAAGATTCGTTTTAGCACCTGCTGTCCCACTTCAAATTTTCTGGGACGTACCTTCTTGTTGTATGCTCTTGCCATTATCTTTTGATACAATTGGCCATGACATACTGCCACCAATCTCTTTTCATCAATTAAGCTCAACTGCTCCAATCGGGCTTTGACCCATTCATCATCATCAATCCCGGCCTCAGTGACTATCCGAAGGGATGGAATTTCAACCTCTGCTAGTATCACTGCTTCAGTTCCATATACTAACGAATAAGGAGTTGAACCTACTGAAGTACAGACAATAGTGCGATAACCCAACAATGCAAACGGTAGCTTTTCATGCCATTGCCTAGACCCTTCTACCATCTTTGTCAATATCTTCTTTATGTTTTTGTTGGCTGCCTCAACCGCTCCATTCGCCTTGGGCCGATACGGGGTGGAATTACGGCGTATAATCTTGAACTATTGACATACTTATTTCATCAAACTACTGTTAAGATTAGCACCATTGTCCGTGATGATCACCTTTGGGATCCCAAATCTACAGATGATATGGGAATGAACAAAATCCACCACCGCTTTCTTGGTTACTAACTTGAAGGTTTTAGCCTCAACCTACTTAGTGAAGAAGTCAATGCTTACCAGAATAAACCTATGACCGTTGGAAGCTGCCGGCTCAATAGGTCCAATGATATCCATGCCCCATGCAACGGCCATGGCGCTGACATTGCATGCAATTCTGTTGGTGGAGAATGAATCAGATCTCCGTGTATCTGACACTGATGGCATTTCCGCACGAAACTGATACAATCACGCTCCATGGTGAGCCAATAATACCCTGCTCGAAGAATCTTCTTGCCAATACATATCCGCTCATATGTGGCCTACAAACTCCAGCATGTACCTCAGTCATAACTTTCGCGGCTTGACCCACATCTATACATATCAGCAATCCCAAATCAGGTGTCCTTTTGTATAACACTTCTCCACTGAGGAAAAATCCATTGGCCAATCTCCGAATGTCTCTCTTTTGATCTCCGGTGGTCTGCTCCGGGTATATCCCCATCCGGAGGTATTCCTTGACATCATAGAACCATGGCTCACCGTCCATTTCTTCCTTTATCATGTTGCAATAGGCATGCTGATCACGAACCTGAATAGGCAATGGGTCAACATGAATCTTGTCTGGGTGGTGCAACATCGATGCTAAAGTGGCCAAAACATCGACAACCTCATTGTGAACTCTTGGGATGTGCCTGAACTCTACTGATCGAAATTTTTTGCTCAGATCGTGCAAACATTGTCGATATGGTATAAGCTTCAAATCCCGTGTTTCCCATTCACCTTGAATCTGATGCACCAAGAGGTCCGAGTCTCCTAGGACCAAGACGTCCTGAACATCCATATCTGCCGCTAACCATAGGCCTAAAATACATGCCTCATACTCAACCATATTGTTGGTACAATAGAAACGCAGCTGAGCCGTAACAGGATAATGACGTCCTGTTTCAGAAATAAGTACTGCTCCTATTCCAACTCCCTTTGCATTTGCCGCTCCATCAAAGAAAAGATTCCACCCTAGTTCCTCGGTCAATTCCAACTCATCTATATGCATCATTTCTTCATCAGGAAAGTACGTCCTCAATGGCTCGTATTCTTCATCAATAGGATTTTTAGCCAAGTGATCGGCCAATGCTTAGGCTTTCAAGGCCGTCCTCATCACATAGACGATGTCAAATTCTATGAGTAATATCTGCCATTTCGCTAACCTCCTTGTGAGCATAGGCTTCTAGAAAATATACTTCAGTGGATCCAAGCGTGAAATGAGATAAGTAGTATATGATGACAGATAATGTTTCAACTTTTGTGCCACCCAAGTTAGGGCGCAACATGTCTTCTCAATTTGAGTGTAATTAACCTCATATACTGTAAACTTCTTGATGAGATAATATATGGCTTGCTCCTTCCTTCCTGTAATGCCATGTTGCCTCAGTACGCAACCAAACGAATTCTCCAGGACCGTTAGATAGAGAATCAACGGTCTTCTCGGCTCGGGTGGAACCAATACGGGTGGATTTGATAGATACCCTTTGATCTGGTAAAATGCTTCCTGACATTCTGCCGTCCACTGTACCGTAGCATCTTTCTTCAGTAGTCGAAATATGGGCTCACAAGTTGCTGTGAGTTGAGCGATGAACCTGCTGATATAATTGAATCTTCCCAACAGACTCATTACTTCTGTTTTGTGCTTCGGCGGTGGCAATTCTTAGATGGATTTGATCTTTGATGGATCCAACTCGATGCCTCGCCGACTGACGATGAATCCCAACAGTTTTCCAGACGGAACACCAAATGTACATTTGGCCGGGTTGAGCTTAGTATCATACCTTCGAAGTCTTTGGAAGAACTTCCTTAGGTCTGCCACGTGGTCTTCCTGGTGCTCGGATTTTATAATCACATCATCTACATACACCTCAATCTTTTTGTGTATCATGTCATGAAACACAGTAGTCATTGCTCTCATGTACGTTGCCCCATCGTTCTTCAAGCCAAAAGGCATTACCCGGTAGCAATAAGTCCCCCACGGTGTAATGAAAGCCGTCTTTTCTGCATCTTCTTCATCCATCAAGATCTGATGATATCCATCATAGCAATCCACAAATGACCCGATCTCACGTGCGGCACAATTATCGATCAAGATATGAATGTTGGGTAACGGAAAGTTATCCTTTGGGCTCGCCCTGTTCAGATTGCGATAATCGACACATACCCTAATCTTCCCGTCTTTCTTCGGCACTGGCACCACATTAGCCAACCAATCAGGATATCGAGTGACCCGAATAACCTTTGCCTGCAGCTGCTTGGTTACTTCTTTAATCTTCACACTCATATCTGTCTTGAACTTCCTCAATTTCTGCTTGATGGGAGGGCATGCCGGGTCAGTGGGCAATTTGTAAACCACTAGATCGGTTCTTAAGCCCGGCATATCATCATACGACAATGCAAAAACATCTTTGAATTCAATGAGTGCTTTGATTACTTCCTCCCTGATGTTCGGCTCAATATGGATGCTGATTTTGGTTTCCCTGACATTGTCTGCACCCCCCAAATTGACAGCTTCAGTGTCACTCAAATTGGGCTTGGGTTTCTCTTCGAACTGGCTTAATTCTTTGTTTATCTCTTCAAAGGCTTCATCCTCATCGTATTCCGATTCATCATCATAATCGACCTCTTGTACAATTAATTCGGAATCAGACTGATTTTTTAGACTAGGTTGAAGATCCGTTGTGCATGCCATGTCATTAGAACCAGTATAAAGAGAACTGTTCAGAAAGAGAAAAGAAGAAAACAAAATTAAAACAAAATAAAGGGAGAAAACTTTTACTTTATTAAAATGCGGGATAACAGGGTTTCACACTTTTGCCGAATACAAAATAAAACAAAATTTGGATTACACCCTAGAATAATCCAGAAAACAAGAAAGAAAATCAGAGCCTACTACCAAGACTCCTTCCAGGTAGGAAGATGAGTAGCTGTCCAATTGTTGACATTGGCCCTAGGCCCCACAAACTGTATATCTGCCCTACTGGAACCTTTTCCAGCTTCTACCACATTGACGTTGGTGAACAACCTTTCAAAACTTTGGTTCAAATCCCAATCTAACCCAATCAGTGGTCCGAGAACTTTTGGGACCGACAACCTTCTGCTGCCTGCTCTGACAAAGGATCTGGAGAGACGCGGAACCGGCTTGGGAAGAACCCAACCTCTCTTCTTCAACTTCCGAGCCTGTCTTACGTCTTCTGTTGTAGGCTTGTATCCCAACCCAAAAGTATCCAGATTCTTGGGAAACGAAACTAGCTGGACAATACCTTGCAAGTCAACCCCCAAACCTTTACCAGTTAAAAAGCCATTGTTTAACATTTACGAGGCTATCATGAAGGTTGCAGCTGTGATTCTAGGAAGTGGAAGGTCCTTGCCTTCAGAAATTTTATCTACTGAGACTGCATCAAAAATCTGGTAAACCTATGGACCTTTGTCGTCATCAGTCTCTATGAATGGTGCAATGGCATCACCCACAATGCATGTACCATCATCCTCGTGTACCACTATCTCTTGCCTGTACCACTCAAACTTCACCATCTGGTGCAATGTGGAAGGCACTGCTTTGGCGGCATGAGTCCAGGGTCGCCCCAATAGCTGATTGTATGATACTGGCACGTCTACCACTTGGAATTCCATGGTGAATTCCACTGGACCAATGGTTAATTCTAGTATGATATCACCCACCGTGTCCGTACCACCCCCATCAAAACCCCAGACGCAGATGTTGTTCCTGTGAATTCAGTCATGATCAACCTTCAGCTTGTTCAGAGTAGTCAAAGTACAGATGTTGGCACTCGACCCATTATCAATCAATACTCGGGTGACCACCGAGTCATCGCATTTCACGGTCAAGTATAGGGCTTTGTTGTGTTCTGTACCCTCTGCCGGCAATTCATCATCAGAAAATGTCACCCAGTTTACCTCGAAGATTTTGTGCACTATCCTTTCCAGGTGATTTACAGAGATTTTATCCGGAACATGAGCCTCGTTCAGGATTTTCATCAGTGCCTGGCAATGATCACTGGAATGGATCAACAAGGATAGCAACGAAATCTGTGCCGGAGTCTTTCTTAACTGCTCCACAATGGAGTAGTCTTGGGCCTTCATTTTCTTCAAAAACTCCTTCGCCTCTTCCTCCGTCACATGTTTCTTTATCACCGCTGGGTTGGACCTTCTTAACTCTACGGGGGCAAAACACTTTCCCGAACGGGTTAACCCTTGGGCCTCGCATATTTATTCCACAACCTCCTTCCCCTTGTACATTACCATCGCTTTACTATAACTCCAGGGCACGGCTTTCTCGCAGATTATCGGCATCTGCATTACTGGCCTGATAACAACTGGCCCTATGCATGCTGGCTTGCTTAGTACCCCTTCCACCGTTACTTTGACCGACCCTGGATTCTTTGCAACAACAGGCGAACTCTTCCCCATTACCACAACTGGCTTGACATCTACCTTTTCCAATGGTACGACCTCTTTTCCACTGGTCTACTCTTCTTTTGGACTGGCACGGATCATCATCACTGTCTGCGAGGGTTTCTTTATCTCCCCTCCTTCGTGCACAAGTTCGATCATATGTGTTTCATGGTGTGCTGGCAACGGGTTCTGATTGATGTTGGGTGCCTCTGGTGTCTGAACCTCAATCTTATCGGTGTCAATAAGATCTTTCACTACATGTTTCAACTTCCAACACTTCTCGGTATCATGTCCGGGAGCCCCCGAACAATATTCACAGCTTACCGAGTGGTCCATATTTTTGGGAAGGGTATTTGGCAATCTGGGCTAAACAGGACTCAACAAGACTAACTGCTTTAATTTGTGGAACAAAGCAATATAGTTTTCTCCCAACTCAGTGAATGTTCTCGGTCTCTGTACCCTTTCATTTCTGAAAGCCTGGTTCCCGCGGAACCTTGGCCCTGAAAGGTTCCTGTAGATAGGTGCTCTGTGGAGGTGGATACGTATTCTGTGGGGGTGGATATGTGTTTTGGGGAGTCGGCGCGTTCCATTTCAGGCGAGTCGGAGGCTGGGTGTATGCTTGGGTTTGATGGACGGAGATGTGTGGTTCTTGTGGAGGGTAGTACGGTTGTGGAGGGTAATTTGGAGTGTGTCGGTAATTTGGGTGAGGGGGTCTGGATTGGTATCGCGAGTAAGGACCTCCTGATCTGGACCAATTACCTGCCTCTACTGTTGCGACCTCTTCTCTTCTCTTCTTCCCGAGCGCACCTCCCGTGCCGCTCTGAATGGCTTGAGTAGTGGCTTTAATTGCCGAATAACTCAGGATTTTGTTGGACTTAAGTCCCTCCTCGATCATACCACCCATTTTCACTACCTCGTTGAAGGATTTGCCAACTGACGTCAGCAAGTGACCAAAGTAAGTTGGCTCTAGAGTTTGCAGAAAGTAGTCTACCATTTCTCCCTCTCTCATCGGAGGATCAACTCTGGCTGTCTGTTCTCTCCACCGGAACCCAAATTCTCGGAAGCTCTCTCCGGGCTTCTTCTCAAGCTTCAGCAATGTGAGACGGTCAGGGACGATCTCAATGTTGTATTGAAAGTGACCTGCAAATGCTTGTGCTAGGTCGTCCCAGGTGTACCACCTACTCGGATCCTGTCTTGTGTACCATTCCAGTGCGGACCCACTTAGACTTTGGCCAAAGTAAGCTATCAGCAGCTCATCTTTACCACCCGCTCCTCTCATCTTGCTGCAAAACCCTCGCAGATGTGCCATAGGATCGTCGTGCCCCTCGTATAGATCAAACTTCGGCATCTTGAATCCGGCTGGCAACTGGACATCAGGGAAATGGCATATATCCTTATAGGCCACGCTGACCTAGTTGCCTAACCCGTGCATATTCCTGAAGGATTGCTCCAGGCTTTTAAATTTTCGCAGCACTTCGTCCTGCTCTGGGCTCTTTGCCGGCTTTTCAATCTCCGCCGGGACCTCGAAGTGGGGATTATAGGCATGTGGCTCGTGTGCTTTAAATGTTGGTTCAGGGGCTAATATTGGGTGTCGTGAGCTTGAAACAACGGCTCACTAGATGATCTCTGTAGCATGGCTGGTAGGGATCCCATGAAAACAGGAACATTTGGTGGGGGAGGTGTCTGATTGGGTGGTGGAGCTTGGGGATCATAGGGATTTCTTCCCTGATAGTAATGGTGACTGGGGAAGCTTGTTGAAGGGTCGTGGGGAGGATACTCCGGCATGTGTCCTGGTGGGAGAGCAGGAGTAATGGGTGGTTCAGGCCCCTTTTGTACCCTAGCCAAGGCTAACTGTATTTCGTTCATCTCCAGTCTCATTTTTTCCATTTTTTCCATTGCCTCCTTCAGGAGCTGACTTTCCGTTCTTTCCTTCTCAACAATTTGGTCTGAGCTAGTCATGCTTTTTAGTATGGGCCCTTTGGATCTTGTTTGATAATGGTATGGTGCCAGTACGCTTTAACAAACTAAATGGATGAAAATTGGAAAAACAACAAACTTGTCAGCGTTAGATTTTAACACATATTGTAATTGCACGTTGGGGGATGCAATGCTCTTAGGCAGTTAACAATTTCAAACATATTTTTGCTCCGACCGCATGCATCATCCCGGCTTATTTTATTTGTGCCTCATTTAAGTGTTTCAGAAACTTTCCTTTATATATATTTTTTTCTCTTTTCTTTTCATTTATTCACTTTGCCTTTTTCTCTTTTAGCGGTGGTCGAATCTTATGGGGATTGCCTACGTATCATGTCCCCGCATGAATCAGACCGGGTGTAGTTTTGCCAATAGAAAGAAGTATATTTGAAGACACATAAAACAAACTATAAAAATATTTTTTTTTTCTTTTTCACTGGCAAATAAAATAGATTATTTCAAAAATAAAAACTTCCCTTTTTTTTTCACCGGCAAATAAAAAATAAAAATATATATATATTTTTCCATTTTCTCAAAAATCCGGCAGACCTTCGACACTACTTGGACATTGGTTTTTTTTCTTTCTAAAAATGAGTAGTTATCTCTCTACACGGTTATTTTTTCTTTTTCACAATTTTTCAAAATTCCCGATTTCACAAACCGGTCAGTATGCAAGTCTGAAGCAAATAAACGCGCAAAACAAACAAGATGCAGCAGGATGGTCTTTTTATTTCAGGTTACCTGTCCTAGACGGACTCAACCCCTGTGTTGAGTCCCCTAAGTCAAATGCAACATAATGCAAATAAGCATTCCTACTAGGGATCCAACATGAAGTCAAGTTATTCTAGGTTAAAACCTGAGTATATGTTCTAGACTGTGTACCCAAGCGGACAACTTGAGTCGAGGAGGGGGCTACGTACCGGGAACCAAAAGGCCATCCGACTTAGTAACTTGTCCGGCCTCTTTCTTATTTCAGGGTATGACACTAACAGAATAGGGAGTCTCAACCATTAAGCACATCCCCGGAGGTGAGGAGAGAAGGGTTTCGGCACAGTTTATATACAGTTCAGATAATATCAAAGCAGTAAACATTTAGCACATTAAGCATGAAACATGTAGGATAATCAGATATAACCAAATACCACAATTTATCTAAGCTCGAATGCTGAACCCTGAACAAAATGTTCTGGGTTCCCCAATCCCCAGCAGAGTCGCCATAGCTGTCACACCTCCTTTTGGCGCTACCGCACTCCGCGAAGGGCGTGGTAAAGGGAGTTTTTCCAATTAAAGGAAAATCGAAACGGGATTCGTTTAATAAGAGATTCAGAGTCGCCACTTGGGATATTTATGGTGTCCCAAGTCACCAGTTGAATCCCGAATCGAGAAAAGGTTTGACTCTATTTAACAGTCCGCGAATCAAAAATCTAAGTAAGGAATTCTGTTAACCCGGGAGAAGGTGTTAGGCATTCCCGAGTTCCGTGGTTCTAACACGGTCGTTCAACTCTCATATTCGGCTTAATTATCTGATTTTAAATACATGTTAAACCTATGTGCAAATTTTAACTCTTTACCGCTTTTATTATTATTATTATTGTTAAAAGAATTGCAACGTCGCGAAAATGTATCTCGAACCACGTCACATCAATGTACCCGTGGTTGTTGACACATTCCGACTCTGTTGGGATTTGGATTTGGGTCACATAAATGTGCACCCGAGTTAAGGAGGTAAAAATATTAAACTACGCGCCTAAAGAGACTAACACGTTATTATCTTTGGGGAAGGCCGTGAAATAAGCTAAACGGCACATCCCGAATTCTAAGTATTTTTAATATATACATTTATGAGGGCCCCACAATTTGCATTTTGTTTGGCGAGGCTCGTCTCATTTATTTTTAAAAGGACGATCCTAAAGTGACTACATTTTTTCTATTTTTGTTCGTCTCTAGTAATAAAGAAAATGTCCTAATTAATTACATGCTTATAAGTTCGGGCCTCGTATTAGTTATTAGATTACAATAGATGCTAACGGAAAATTGCACTCGAACTCGTAAAAATGGAAAAATTATTTCGTGCCTTATTATATAAGCGAACTGCTAAAGGTGAAATTATAATATGCATACGAGATTGACAAAAGTATTAAAACAAACTAACCATTCTCTAATTAATTTAAACTAATATTTTTGGATGATTGAGACTAATGGAATTAACTAGTGAAATACAAAAGCCATTTACTTGTTGAAAAATACATCAACGCTTACAAACTAACATCATGCTAACATTCATCACTAACATTATTCAAATTGCTATTTAAAATGTTAATAAAGGATTTGACCCTAATTTCAAGCCCAAGTTATATTTTGGCCGAGCAATCACCTATCGTCTTACAAGTGAAACTAGAATATCCAATTCAATTGACTCCTTGACAAAAGTGAACTTTTATTTTTTAACTCTTACCTATATTTACTGCCAATTCGAAACTATCACTCAAATTTACATTTCAATTGAATCTAGAGCGATTATTTATGTGAAGTAAGTAAACTAAATGCCAACAATTGGGAGTCCGTGATTAGATAAGAGTATTTACAGTCATGTTATGAAATCGATTTGGCTACCCCTACTCTCAATCGCTTCTGATTTGTTATTTCCAACAGAAGAAAAGCTAAGCTAAGAATGGACACTTGCTAAATTGAATCCGCAACTAGATAACTACAAATTAGAAACTAAAAAAAACAGTCCAATTAGGTACAAAAGGATGATCCCCTGGTTCATTATAAGCAAATTATTATAACAAGTTCATCGCATGAATCTAAAACTAACGGCATTATAATAAGCTAATAAAACAGTAAAGCTCCAGCAAGTGTTGAAGGACGATTGCCTTTTCATTTCACTGAAGAGATTTCATCAAAACATGCTCAAATGTGTACCTGGAATGGGAGTGGAAATGAGGTAGAAGAGGTAAGCTACAACAGTAATTCGAACAAGCAACAACAGTAATCAATTCCCAGGAATATAGGACCAATGAGCAGACCCAAATAATCAAACCAGAAGTCAAAAGAAAACCTCAAAACCAAGTTCAAACCATTTTTCAAACCTTAAATATACCCAAGATGTTTTAGGAATCAGAAAGCTTAGCAAAACCTCAATGAGTCTCACTAAAACAGTGAATCTCTTTCAACACAGCCTGAACCTAAAGATTTCCAACACAAGATCAAGTCGTTTTCATTCAAAGGATTTGAAACTTTGTATTGTGATTGAAGAACAACTTAAAATTCAGAGTTGAACTCTAATGGAACCGTGTTTTTCTTTCTTAATCTCTGAATCTATATCCTCCAGGGAGTCAAAAAAAAAAGGAACCCCTTATTATGTCTAAGTCTAACTCTATTTATAGCCAAACTTTCTTAACTTTCCAACTCTTAGGAGCATTAAGCTCATTAAGAAAGTATTTCTGCCCATGATATTCTTTTCCCCGCCCCTTAGAACCCCACTAACATATGTTTTATTCATTATTAATCTCATTGTTATGGGCTCATTATAATATTCAACACTTCCCATACTATTCCAATTCACATCCCACTATCATTATTAAATAACTACTAGTTGAATGTTTAATTAAGTACCATTTGACAGACTACTAATTTCAAACCATTTTTCAATTTTTCAGTTCCCAAATTACTCCTGGAATCCCACTGTTCTTACTGTCCTATCCCTATCCCCTGAAGACCCTGTGATTTCTATCTTAGACAGCTATAACCAATCGACCATTCCTAGCCATTAACTATACTGATTTTAAACTGACCATTGCATTCATTATGGAGAATCCATCAACATACAAAGGGAACGAAATAAACACAACTAAACCATTGATAATAAGGAACTGTAAATCAAACAAAAAATCAGAGAAACCAAACATAGACAGTAACATTCTTGGAATTAACACAAACACGAATTAACTACAAGAACTTACTAATGGACGAAATTTACTTAATCGATTCGACAGTTTATAACACATAGAAATTAACCACAAACAAACAAACTAAAATAGACCAATACGTGATAGTTGTATTGACAAAACCAGGAACTTATCATGAAACTAACTATTCGACTAAACACATTCTAATCGATTACATGGCTTAAACATATGCTCGACTATGAACAGAAGAAAAGTTTGACCAAATAAAGGGTCGGATTGGAGAAGAAGAAGAACAATTGACAAAACTAGACCACAACTAAAACTAAACACATAAGGGTAAAGAAAAGCAGGACAGAGAAAAGAACGAAATACCTCAAGAGATCAGAAAACTAGACGAACCCAGGTTCGAACTCAGACTCGAACACTTTGAGGTCGAACGGACCTTAATCGAGTGTTCTCAACTGAGAACACTTCGACTAAGGTCGATTAGACCCAAAATCTTCCTTTAATTTGGACAGAATCCATGGTTTGGAATTTCTAGGGTTCTTACGTTCGATTTGGGGTTCGAACGTTTCTAGCCAGATTCGAACCAAACCAAGAGTAGTCTGGTAACGAGGGAGGTCAGAGGGATGTCTGGTGTGAGTTTGGGCTTATTTGGGGTTGGGTCGAGTTCTACTCGAATATTCAAATGAAGATTCGAGACGTTCGGGGAAGATTCGAAACAAATGGTTACTGGAATCGGATTGGGGGTGGTTAGAAGCTTAAAGGGTATTAGTTTCGTGGCCGGCGGCGTCGTTGCCACCGGGTTTCAGGCGAAGGGGAACGAGGGCGGCTAGGGTATGGTAGGGGTTTGTTTCAGTCTCTGAAAGAGACGATGGATAGGTTTGGTTTGGGAGGAGGTGTTGGGTGTTTTTGGTAACTATATACGGGATGGGGGAATTTGATCCTGGCCGTTGGATCAATTAAGATCAACGGCCTGGATCAGCGGATTAATTGGAACGACATCATTTCAATTTCTTTGAGACCGGATCAGACTTAGGTGGAAATAGGTCGGGCATGGGGGTGAGTTGTAACCGTTAGATCAAATGCAGATCAACGGCTTGGATGAGGACGCTTTAAACGACGTCGCTTGGTTCATATTGGGGCTGAACTGGACCATTTCATCAAGTGAGATCAACGGCCCAGATTATCTGGATCAAAACGCCGTCGTTTGGCTGGGTTTAATGCCAGACCACTTGGGCCGGATAAGGGTGGAAATTTGGGCCTGGTTTTGGTCAAAATAACAACGGCCCAGTCCGATTTTTCTCTCTATATTTCATGTTTCTTCTTTTTTTCTCTTATCTTCCTTTTTAATTCCTAATTACAAAATTCTAAAAATAAATTGTAAAAATCAAAGTTTAACTAAAATTCTAATTAACTCCTAATAATAATTATCACACAAGATTAAACACCAATTAAAATAAAATCACACAATTGGACATTAAATGCTAAAAATGCAAAAATACATATTTTTGTGATTTTCCATTTTGTAAAACAAACTTGATTACTCCTAATTGTAGAATTAAATCATGAATGCAAATAAAACATATTTTTGTATTTTCATTAATTTAAACAAATAAACATGCACAGACAAATACAAATAATTATCCAAAAATGCCGCGAAAAATCTCAAAATTGCACACAAAGGAAAATTATTTTATTTTGAATTTTTTGGGAGTAGTTCTCATAGAGGACAAAAATCACGTGCTTACATTGCCCATACTATGTTTTACCATGCATGTGTTGTTCTTCTACTTTCTTTCTACTGTACATGACTCTTATGTACTTTGTATTCTACTGTGCCTCTAGACTAGCCTCGCATGTCAATATTTGTTATGTTTTCCTATATGTTCTTTGCTATACTTTTCAGTATTATTCTGCTGTATGTGTTTCCTGCTGAGTTCTTATGTTTTGTTTGCTTTACTGGACTTTGTTCGAGTTCTTTCTAAACATGTTTCATCTACTATTTCTTAAGTTTATATCACCCTTTTTCTCTTCTGAACTTGCTTAAGTTCCGAGATTTTCTTGAAACATGTACTTTATGTTTTAAATCAGCTTATTCACTTTGTTGCTTCAAACCTGCCATTGTATCTGTTTGTTTCTCATGAGTCTCTGAAAGAGACCTCTGAGCCTGATTCATTTGTTGGCCTTCTCGTCTCTGCATCTGATTCGAGTTGAAACCCTATGATTTGGGGTTTCTTTTTTTTTTGAGTTTGATTTTGGACTAGGGTTCTATTTTGGAACCCTGGACTGTCAGACTCATTCAGATTCTATAAACTGAACTTGAACCTCTTTGTTATAACTCTAAACTTTTCTATACTAGTCTTTTTAAATTAGCATGACAATTCTTTCTTGTTGACATGTCTGTATGCTTTATATGTGAGAAACTCTTCCTTCAAAAAGGTTTTTGCCAACTCATGATTGGATTCAGAATCTCTTTAGGATTGATTGATTGTTATTGATTTTTCTTAAGCAAAACCATTTCCTCACTTTTCCTGACTTGGTTTATTCGAACAAAGCCTGCAATTTTGATTGTACTGGTTGTTTGATTGATTCCCTTTCCTTATACTGACAAACTGTGTACCACTGGACTTTTGCCTTAAATAAACTTTTGTGTATTTACCCTTATTGTGCTACTTTGGAAAAGATTTTGATCAAACTCTTTCCTTGATTATCTTTTACCCGTTTGAAATCAGAATCCCTTAATTAAAGAGAAACCTTTTGTAATTGATTGCAAAATTATTTTCTTACCTTTTCTTACTTACTTGCTGCACTATAAAAGGGGACGACCCTTCTGCACTTTGACACTTCCAATTCAATACTCTTTAAGACACATTGAGTTCAACACTTACACTCTCAATTTTAATACTCTCACATTCTCATCTGAGTTTCTTCTGGCTGTTTGCTTGCAATTTGGGTTTTACTACTTCTTTTTCTCTTCTTATTTCCTGAAACAAGTATGTACTAATTTTGTTTTCAGCCTCATCCCTATGTGTTTACTTTACAGTTTCTACAATCTTGTCTACTTTGCTATTTATGTTAAGTATTGAATATGCTATTCTCTGTGCATCTGTTGTTGTTGTGAATTCCCCCATACCCTTACCCGCTACTATGTGTTTGAGTTAAGGTTCAGGCATGACAATATCTAAATTGCTGATCATGTCTGGATTTGATCCTTAATGGATTCTAACTCCCAAACTATATGGCTAACAGGTTGGTTAGGGGTGTGCCAACACTCCTAATTGCTGGGTATGACCACCAGAATGCTATGGCCTTCCCTAAATCCCCTCTATGCACTTGCACTCTCTCTTAGATTCTAAGTTTTGTCCCCCTCCTATGAGCCTTGCTTTGGGACCCTAAGTTCCCTCTAAACTTGGACATTTGAGGGTTGGCCCTTCCACACTGCACTATATTTAACTCTGCAATATATTTTTGTTGTAAGCACTGCCCGGAGTCCACCTGAGGCTGTTAGGGAACTTCGACACATCCCAAATAAGAGAAAGGCTTTGGAAATCCTGATCTTTGCAGTTGGTTCATCTCATATTTTAGACCTTGAGTCTGAATTAGGCTCATTGGTTGTAGTTAAATTTTTGACGTAATTTTACTTTTTCTTGATTCATTCTGGTCTGTAATAATTTGTAATAACTTATGGGGTTTTAATGAAAAGGGGAGGGTCACTCATGTACGCAAAGGGTAGACAGCATGCTCATAGGCGTTATTATTTACAAGTTCTGCACTTCTGCATATATAGAAATCATGTCTTTAAGGTTCTGCATTCATATAGAAATCATGCCTACAGGTTTCTGCACTTCTGCATGTATAGAAATCATGTCTTTGAGGTTCTGCACTCATATAGAAATCATGCCTACAGATTTCTGCACTTCTGCATATATAGAAACCATTTCTTTAAGGTTCTGCACTCATATAGATGCCATGACTATGGGCTTCCGCACTCTTGCATCATATAGATAACCTGTCTATAGGATCTCTTAAATTCTGCATAAATATCTATCACTAGGCAAACAGTTTATAGGTTTAAATAACGAATTTCATTGTAGATATCATGCTTATAGGACTCTTGCATTTCTATAAACTTTTTAAAACCAATTACGCTTAGAAAGCATGTCTATAGGGGTAATCAACTGAATCTGAATCATCTACAAGTCTAAAATCAGTAGTAACGTTACTCAATATCTGCGGAACTTATGTTTTTCTACAATCAGCAAGCCTTCTTTGAATAAGTATACTTCTACATTGTTAGATATCATGCCTACATGTGTCACCTAGGCAACCCATTAGGTAATTGATTAACTGCATCAGTCTTTGATAATTACAACCAGGGGTAGGCCTAATTCAGACTTCTTATCTGAGAAATATGTGATAAATCATCCTGCCTTAATGCTTTAAATTTAATTCAGACTATAACTAGTATTTATAAGTCATGCTAAACAATCTTCTTTTAAGTGAAGAGGCCTGCCTGAGCCTTTTAATTATTATGTGTCTCCCATATCTGCTTTACGTGTTTTGTTTGTTGCTCTAGAATTTTATCCTTTTTTAAACCATACAAAATTCACATTTCCCTTCCCTTTAGGACTAGTAGTCTCAAATGCATCCGGGACTGATAGGATTGGGGCGGGTACTAGCATGCAATAAGTAAATGAAACCATTCCGCATTTAATACCATAACGCGGTGGGAAAGGGTAGATATGGATATGATAACCGATGCACAAATACCACGTGTAACCCCTCTTCTGAGGAGTGATTACCGAGTATTGCATTGATGTGATCCATATTATTTATAAACCTAGGACTCCCTCCTTTTTACTTGTTTATTACTTTAAAAAATGTCGAAACTCCTTTTTCTCAAATTTCAGCTCCTTTGCTTCTTTAAATCTTAACTTATTTGCAATCACGATGTGACAACCTCTCATATTTGAAACCTTTATTTGGTTATTTATTGTTTGTACTTAAAGTCACAATTGTATCATGGTCGGGAACCACACTAGTGGATCTTGAGGGGTGCCTAATACCTTCCCCTCGAGATAATTTCTAGGCCTTACCTGAACTCTGGTTTTCTTAATCAAAACCCTCTTAGTGCCCTAATGCACTTAATCATTAGGTGGCGACTCTTCAATTCAAAAAACCCAATTTCCAAGAGGGAACGAGTTTGTCCTCCCAAAATGTCATAAACCCGATTTTGCAAAACAAAAGGGGCGCGACAGCATGGCGACTCTGCTGGGGATTCCTTTTAGGCTTTTACCATTTCATGTTATTTGTGACTTTCCTGCTTCTTATTGCATTTATTTAATGTCTTTATATCTTCTTCTACTATAAAACTGACTTGGTTCTTCGTTTCTTTTATTTCTTTTAACGCTTTCCTTTACCGCTTTCCTTCAATACTGCTGTAAATTATGAGAAATTGTTGTAATTATTACTTTATGAACGTGCAAATACATGTAAACTTGTTTAATTCTTGTAACTGCATATTCAACATCATATTTCACTCGTGTCAAACAAAATACCATAGCAACGCTTATAATGAGTGGTTGCGCCCTTCCAATATTATCACCCCCTAAATCCGGCAAAGGCATATTTGTGGTAAAACTAGTCGATCAGTGGTGCCATCGACAGTTCCGCGCCTTTTCCTCTTGAGTTGTCCGCTCAAGAGTACCAGTCTAAAACCCCATAGAAACCATTTCTCTCTAAATTATGCATGTATCATGGTCAAGCCCAGCCGAGCCAGTTATGTTGTCCGCATAATGACTCTTTAAGATAGCCTTATCCAAAGTCCACTGGGTTTCCCTGAAACCCAAATGGACCTTGTCACGTTCTGTGCATTCATTTGGAGAACTAAATGCTTGTTATGCTAATTGTTGATATTAAATAGTTGAGTCTGGTGGGGTTAAGGGCCTAAGCTTTTGTCTAGCAGAAAATAAGGCACGAAGTCCCCAGATTCAACATGGTAACCAACATCCACCCAAGATTGCTAAGCTGGTGGAGAGATCTTATTTCCAGGGATCAGATGTTTGTCCGGAAATACCTAGGAAATTTACCTTCCCCCCTGGAGATCCAACCTAACAACAAAATCATAGAGGCTGCTACACTTTTCTGGGATTGCGACAGGTCTGTGTTCCGCTTTGGGTACATTGAGATGACACCCCTTGTTGAGGAAATATGAGGACTGGCTCGTATACCATGGGAAACTCTAGGTTTGTTGATGCCGGAAAACTGCAAGGGTAGAGGTTTTCTCAAAATGATGGGTCTAAAGAAGAATCCCGACTTGACATGTTTGAAGGAGTCATACATTCCCTTTGACTACTTGTACGAAAGGTATGGTCACAGTAAATCTTGTCGTACTTATCCTGACGAGTTCGGCCTCACATCATTGGGGCATATGGGTCTTTGTCATCATGTTCTGTTTCTTGGGGATGATAGTGTTTCCTATGAAGAAATCAAGAATCCATACCAGACTAGCCATGGTCCCATAACCATAATGGAAGGAATTGATGGACATCCATTCAGTCTTGTGCTAATGATCGTTGCAGAAATATACCGAGCCCTAGAAAGGTATCAACAAGGAGCAAAACATTTCGATGTAATTTTCTACTCCAACTATGGCTCATGGAACATCTCCAAAGGCGCGAGTACCGACAGGAAATCCATCATAGAGACTAGGACGATCATATCGCCTTCATCACCCGAAGCGAATGAATTACATTCCCAACATGTTCGCCCAACTAGAGAATACTAGAGAATGGGTCGAACTCTTTGACAATCTAACTGAGGACCAAGTGCAATGGATGTTTTAGTGGTTCCCTACTGAAGAATTCATCATTCGATCTAGGGATGCGCCATTTTTTATACTGATCGGTTTGAGAGAAACCTACCCTTATATCCCTATCCGAGTTATGAGACATGCTAGTAGGAAGCAGGTTATACCAAGGGTCGACAAGAAGAGTCACTTTCGAGCTGACTTCTAGGATGACGATAGTCCATACAGGTGCCAGGCTCAACATATGTGGCATTGCAAAATTATCTTAGGAAAAGACACCATCGAATCGAATGGGTCAGCCCGAGTTTGTTCGAGGTCACAGAATTATTGATGAAAAGACTTAAGCACAAGTAAAGTACAACCAACTACGCAAGAGGATGTGAGAATGTGAAAATGAGTACCGTGAAATACAAGAAGGCAATCAAAAACTAATTAGAGAATGGAAGGATATGGCTGTCTGCGCCAACAAACGATATCTATTTGGAGTGGGGTATAGTGGAACTGGAAAAGAAGTTTCTGAAGAGGGTTGAAGATTGCTGAGTTGCTGAAGGAAATGAAGGCGGACATCTGGCCAGGGCTTACTTGCTGCTAGGACTGCGCGAGCTGGGAGAGCTGTATGAGGGAGCTAACACTGCCGAGTCTGGGGAAGTTCCTTCTGGGACCAAATATATAGGAGTTTTTCCTTTTGCTTTGAGAAATGTAATAAGGCATGTGGCCACTAGTGACATTTTATTTCCTGTTATTTAGTGTCGTTTTGGGATTCGTCTACCTTTTTATCAATAAAATGAGGCATTTAGCATTTTATGTTCTCCAAATTTACTTGTCTTTAGGCCTACCTCAGGCACAACGAGGTCCCCAAAATTAGGACACGCTTTATATTTCAGCACTACGTGTTTAAATGTTTCAACATCCTTTTCTTATAATCCTTACTGACTTGCCACATTTTGTTTTACTTTTTGTTTATTCCCCTCCCCAAAGGTTAGTTCGTGAACTCTAGCAACATCATCATATTTTACAAGATCCAGGGGCCCTCCACCTACTCCTCCGCCCAGTCCTGTCAGGAACAAAGGCAAAAGAAGAATGGAAGATTCAAACAACTCAGTTGATCGGGTAGAGGTCACTTGTAGTGCCATGGTCCCCAAGGGAAATGCCTCTCAGATAGTACAAAAATTACTAAAATTCCAAGAAGATTTTGATCAAGTCCAGAATTTGGCAATTCTATCATTTTCCCTTACCGCTCCAGAAGTTACTCAAAATCCCATACCTCCACGAAACGTCCCAAAGCAACCCGCTCCTCACCACCACTTTAACTCTTGCCACACTTCCAACAACACCCCACTGCTCATCCCTGAACCACTGAACTCCACAAATGATCATCTTCACACTCACAATAACACCCCCATCTATGTGGAAACCATACCACACTCTACTCAACCCATTTCAAGCACACCTGAGTCTGATGACAAAGACTCGCTTATCAGGAATCTAGCCACAGAACTCAAGAAGCTAACTAGCCGAGTTCAGGGTGTTGAAGGAAGCAAGGGGATCGAGGGATTGAACTACGAAGAACTTTGCATACAAGCATATGTCAAACTACTGCTCGAGGGGTACAAACCTCCCAAGTTTGAGATGTTTGATGGCACAAGGGATCCCAGAGTCTATTTGAGGACATACTGCGACAAGTTGGTCGGAGTAGGAAAGGATGAAAAGATTCGCATGAAGCTTTTTATGAGAAGTCTGAAAGGAGATGCTCTATCTTGGTACATTAGCCAAGACCCGAAAAATGGACGAATTGGGTAAGTATGGCATCCGATTTCGAGGACAGGTTCAGATTCAACACGAAGAATGTGTTAAATGTGTTCTACATCCAGAACCTAAAGAAGAAACCTACAGAGACATTCCGCAAGTATGCTACTAGTTGGAGATCAGAAGCTGCTAAGGTCAGACCAGCATCAGAAGAAGAACAAATGAACAGGTTTTTTGTTCGAGCTCAAAACCCACAGTACTACGAAAGGTTGATGTTTATTGAAATCCAGAAATTTCCCGACATCATCAAGCTAGAGGAGAGGATCGAGGAAGGTATTAAAAGTGACCTTGAAGCTTTGCAGGCTACCAACAAGGCTTTACATTCTGGTGGCACCTCCAAGAAAAGAGACGTAAGCACCGTGATGGTTGCACAGAGAACAAAATCCCCAATCAAATACCAAACCTACCCAATATCTCCGCTCACATATCAACCTACCCCAAATTACCAAGCACCCTCGCCCTCTTACCAAAATCCACCACCTACTTACTAATCACCTCCACCATCCACATATCAACCTACTTCACCTAGATACTCCCAACCCACACACGTCTACCAAGCCTACAACACCTAACAAGCCCACTATTAATCATCTCCCCCTCGCCAAAACTTTCCTAGACCTCGACCAAATTTTGACCGCAGACCTTCCAAATAGTATACCGCCATTGCCGAACCTATCGACCAGCTGTATGAAAGCCTCAAAGTTGCTGGTTATGTCACCTCTATCCCTGCCTTAACCCCGAAAACCCCTCCCAATGGGTCAACCCAAACAAAACTTGTGCATACCATTCTGGCATGAAGGGGCATACTATTGATGAGTTCCACTCTCTAAAGGATAAGATCCAAGCTTTGATTGACAACAAGATATCGTGGCAAAAGAGCCTGCTCCAAATGTCCGCAACAACCCTCTACCAGACCATAAGGGTGGAGGCATTCACATGATTGAGATAGAAGATGATTGGGACCCCAAGGGATCGATCGGGTTGATAGCAGAAGGTGACGAGCCAAAGAAACCAACGGTCACTCTTAACCCAATTGTGGTGCAGATTCAGCCTTCTGAAGACACCGAGGTGAACATGTCCATACCACTTGATCTTGAAACACTATCCTCCGCAAAGACTCCAATACCAATTGAGGTCGAGTTTGGGTCCCTAAAGGCACCTGCGCCATTTGAGGTTGCTGTGTTACCTTCCAAAGCAAGGGTACCCATTCTAGTAGCAATGTCAGCCATAGCATTGTTCCACACAAAAGGCATACCATGGGATTAGTCAGCCAAGGCAAGGAGAAAAGGAAAAGACAAATCCGGAGAAGCAGATGCGGCACAAGGTATGACAAGAACCGACCAGCTTTATACTCCAGAACATTTGGCCGAATTGGGCAAGCAGGCCTCTGGACGGCTAACCATCACTGAAACTGGGCCCGAAGACCTCTGGAGGAAGATACAAGCAAAAGAGTATTCAGTCATTGATCAGTTGAACAAAGCACCCGCCCAGATTTCTATCTTAGCTCTGCTACACAGCTCTGACGTACATAAGAATGCCTTATTGAAGGTGCTGAGTGAGGCGTATGTACCAAGAAATATCATCGGAGGAGAAATGGAAAACCTGGTAGGGCAGGTGTTGGAGAGTCACAAAATCACTTTCAATGAAGATGAACTTCCACCAGAAGGGTTGAGCCACAACAAGGAATTGCACATCATCGTGCAATGTGAGGATTATTTCATCACCAGGGTCTTGTTCGATGGCGGGTCCAGCCTCAATATTTATCCGTTGGTAAAACTCAGGACATTGGGGAAGGGTTGTTGATACCCAATTTTTTACTATATATTTTTGTACCCAAAATACTTCCAAAATAGCATATATGTACATATATAAGCACACCCAAGAGTTTGTAACTTCTTAATGATTTTTAAACCAAGCTATTGCCTATTTTTATACCATAAAATCCGATAATTATTTCCAAAATTATCATTTTTGTGAATAACTTATTTTATCCTCATATTTATACCAAAATATAATTAAGGTGATTTTTACACATTTTTACAAATTCATTTGTCATTTTTAAAGCTAAATTGCATATAATTGCAATTATAGCCTATTTCGTAATTGATAGCATTTTATAATTATAAAATTAATCCCAGCATTTTTAAACTATTGTTTATATAATATTTGTTTACCATGTACTTGTAATTTATTTTTAGAATCATTATTGCTATTTTATAAAATAAAAAAAAGGGAAATGTGGTTATTTACGATTTAGCCTCGATTGTGTTTCAATTTTTGCCTATTTTTGCACCCCCAATTCACCCTCAAATTCAAGCCCAAATTGCCCAGCCCAACTACCATGCAACCCGACCCTTGATTCAATTACCCGAACCCTCCTGGTTCTTTAAAATCTGAGTCGTTGATCATTTTGATCAATGGCCCAAATCTCTCCCTTCCTTTTTAATTGCAAACAACCCCCAAACCCTACCCCATTCTCTCAGATATGCCGCCTCTAATTCCTCTCTTCTCTTAAATACTTTCAATCGCTCTCAAAACCCTAATCGCTGTCTACCCCTCTTCGACCTCAAATCCCCCAGAATCCGTGGTTGCTCTAGCCATGGACGACCTATACACACCTCCTACTGCTCTTACATGTCTGATGCCTGAAGATTCGAGGCCAGTCTTCGAGGATCTTCACCCAGACCTTCATCCGTTCAAGGTTTTCAGCCATCTCCGGCCGTGTTCCGTTATATCTTAGCCTCCTAAGCCTGGTTCCGACCTAATCGACTTAGATCTGATCAGTATTTTCCAAGCCTTTCTCGTCCTTTAGGGTTCTCAGAAACCCTAGCCTATTCAAGGTTCTTTTTCGTTTATTCGTTTAGATATGTGCTAGATCTATGCTATATGTGACGTTTAAATCATTTTCCCCAAATTTCCTTTCTCGAAACCCTTTAATTTTAAATTAGGCTTTCTGAGTCTGTTCAATTCATCTGCTTAGCATCTCTAGGACTACTTGGTATTGAAAACCCTAATTTTCGAGATTTGTTTGAGTTTATGAGTCTACATGTTAGTGTTCATTTGATTTACTGCTTAAGTGGAGAAAACCCTAATTTATAGGGTTTATTTGAGATTTTGAGACTGTTTGTGTGTTTATCTGCTTATCTCCTCTAAACTCGACTGATTTCGAAAACCCTTATTCTTTGGGGCCTATTCAAGTCCTTTGAGTTTGTTTGTGCAAATTTTCTGTTTAAAATTGCTCAATTTGATTCTTTTGCTTAAGCATCTCTTTTCCTTTATGTGATTTCTTTTTGTTCCGAGTTCTTGCTACCTGTCAAACTCGACAATGATTTTCACTCGGCTCTTTGCACGCTCCTGATCCTTTTCTCTATTACTAAACCACTGTGACCTAAATAGCATGTTTCGAACGTTTGCTCTATGCTATTACTGCATGTTGTTTTCTCTTGCCATAGCTTGGCCTCATATGACTATTACTTATGCATTCATTTATATATTGACTCCCTTCTATGATTGATTTTCAAACTCATAATTGATTTCAAACTTTTCCTTTCATGAAATTCTGATTTTTACTCGCCTGTCATGGGTTAATTGATCCTCTTTCTTTATTTGGCCTTACTGAACCCTTTCCAAAAATAAGTACAATCCTGAACTTAGACTTAAATACCTATTGTATTACCTTACTGCTTCTTTTATGGCAACAACCATTCTATTTACAAGGCCTATTCTCCCTTTCCTTATTTGGATCCTGTTAGCATCTGTTTGAATAAGAATCCCCTTGGTTAAAGAGGAGTCTTATACTAATTTGATTTTGATTTGTGACCATGCAATATTTGTGATAGATTTTTACTTGTTACCTTATTTCTCTACACGTTTTCAAAGCTATAAATACTCTCCTCCCTTTCGTTTGACCACACGAACACAGAAAGCAATCTGAGTTCAAAAAATCATTCTCACTTAAAACTCTCCCTCTTTCTGCCACTTGTGCTGCTGTGGATTTTGTTTACTCTACTTTCTTCTACACTTTTTACTTCTCTACTGGTATGTCCTAGTTAATTTACATGTCCCAACAACAATGTGTTTCATCACTGCCTACTTCTGTTCATGTCTTCCTTAGTTAATATTTGTTTCTAGCATGCTGTAACATGTTTCCCTTCCCTTGTAATTCAATGTTTAATTTACAGGTACATCCTGTCAGTTGTTTGTCATGTATTTGATACTTTATGAATCTCAAACCCTCATATCCCCTTTGTATTCTTTAAGTTATGGTTTAGAAAAATGGCAATACCTAAAATCATTGCCCATGACTATGAACTGGACCCTTTTGGGGTCCTAAGCTTGTCAATTTCCCATCCCCATTCCCTCATTGTGTGTATGCTGAGTAACAACCTTGGCCTGCCAGTATTTGTGATTATTGTTCAGGCCATGGCTTGACCTCCAGTAGGTCTTTACTCCCTAAAAGCTTGATAATAGGTTTGGTCAGGGGTGTGCCAGTCTATATTGTGGCTGGGTATGACAACCAACCTGCCTAGGTAGTCCCCCTACCCTTTTCTATTGCACTAAACTCTTAGAATTTAAGTTCTGCCCCTCTTATGTGAGCTTTGCCTTGGGACCCTGGAGCTCCCTCTGAACTTGGACACATAAGGGTTGGCCCTTCCACACTGCACAACTCAAGTTGTATGAATATCTTGGGTGTATGCCCTGCCTGGGTTTCCTGAAATCCCTTGGATCTCTAAAACACCCTAGATGAGATAAGGCTTGAAAATTTGGATCTCGGAAGTGGATCAATCTCACATTATTAGGCATTAAGTCTGAATTAGGCTACTCTGATGTAGCTAAAGTTTTCTGATGTATTTTTTTAATTACAGTTTATTTCTTTTGGGGCTGTAATAACTTGTATAAACTCAGGGAACTGAGTAAAAAAGGGGGATGGGATTTACTTTCTGCACCAAGGTTAGAGATCTTGCCTATAGGTTTAAATTTTCTTTTATTTCTGCAAACGCACCTAGAAATAACGCCTATAGGTTTTCAACTTTCTTATACATATTCTCCTAGAAATCATGCCTGTAGGTTTTCAACTTTCATTTATGCATATCCGCTTAGAAATCATGCCTATATATTTTTAAACTTTAATTTCTGCAAAAATCACGCCTAGAAATCATGCTCATAGGTTTAATCTTTAATTCCCGCAAACACACATAGATGTCCTGCATATAGGTTAGTTCCTAATTATTCCGCAATTTCATATAAAACATGGTCTACCAAATAGCTGCATTCTACAAACGACATTAGGCAAACTATTTGTAGATAAATAATAATAAAAACTGCATGTAGAAGCCAATGCTCCTAGGATGTTGTTAATGTCTGAAGGGTGTCCAAATCATTATTCATATAGAAAGCATGCCCATAGGAAGTTTTGAATCTAAATAGAGATAAAACTAGCTGTTAAACTCGTATTGTCCCATTAAAATCAGTAACCCCTGTTAGTTTGTGCATCTATTTTCTAAAATCAGTATATGTCACACTTAGTTCTAATTAACACTTAAGACAATCAGATCAGTTTTCAAACAACTACATTGGAGTATGCCTAATGTGGACTTTTCGCCTAAAAATATGTGTTGAACCAGTCCGCTCGTTGCTTTATTTAAATAAGACCAATATCAGTAAGTGAAAGACATGCTAAACTCTGTGTTTTTGATGATTTATGGAGGCATATTTGAGCCTTGCTTTCCTGTCTCTATCCCATTTCTGTCTGCAACTATTTATTTTGGTTGACGCCTTAGCATTTTATCCTTTGAAACTTCTAAAGGCCCTAAGCCCCCTTTCCTTTAGTATTAGTAGTCCATTTGCCTCTGGGACTAATTGGCTGGGGAGGGATAATAGCATGCAATAAGTAAGCGATACCATTCCGCGCTCTAATACCTTAAACGGGGTGGGAAGGGTAGACATGGAGATGATGATTACATGATAACACTATGTGTACAATTAGGTACCGGTGTTGTGTGAATGATCCATGTAATGTATAAACCTAGGACCCCCCTCCCTCTTTATTAGTTTAATAATCTTCAGATTTTAAAGGCTATTTCAACTTCTGTTTCTTACCCTTCTTTTTAAGCTGTTTGCACCAATTACTTGACCCCTTCCCTTTACTTGCGTATCTCTTTTTACAAAACTGTTTTCTTCCTGAATTTCAGCACCCCTTTTATGCTTCTTATTTGCAATACTTGCTTGTTTATTCATGTTTGCATTTAAAGTCACAATTTTAGCATGGCCGGGAACCACACTAGTGGATCTTGAGGGGTACCTAGTACCTTCCCCTCGAGATAATTTTGAGACCTTACCCAAACTCTGGTTTTCATTTTAAGTCCTAATGCACTATTATCATTAGGTGGCGACTCTCCAAAAATTCAAAACCCAATTCCCAAACGAGAATAGAGTTGTCTTCCCAAATATCATAAACCCAATTCCGATTCCGCGAGGAAAAGGGGAACGTCGATAGCATGGCAACTCTGCTGGGGATTCTTTAGGCTTTTTACCATTGCATGCTATATGTGACTTTATTACTTTCTTTTACTACTTTTGTTTAATGCCTTTATTTGAAACTGACTTGTTTCTTTTGTTTCTTTTTCTTTAATTACTTTTATTTACTGTTTTTTCAATACTGTTGTAATTTTTTTTCGAGCAATCATTGTAAACTTTATTGTATGAACGTAAAAATACATGTCAACATGTTTCATTCTTCTAAACTGCATTTTCAAGATCATATTCCACTCGTGCTAAACAAATACTATAGCAACGCTTATAATGAGTAGTTGCGCACTTCCAATACTATCACACTTTAATTTGGCAAAGGCATATTTGCAATAAAACCAGTCGATCAGCGGTGCAGTTGATGGTTCCGTGCCTTTCCCTCTTGAGTTGTCCGCTCAAGGGTACATGTCTAAAACCCCAATATAAACCTTACTCTATTTAAACTGTGCATGCATCATGGTCAAACCTAGCTCAGTCAGTTATGTTGTCCACATAATAACTCATTAAGATAGCCTTGTCTGAAGTCCACCGGGGTTCCTGGAAACCCAAACGGACACCTCCATGTTCTGTGCATTTATTTGGAGAACTTAAGTGCTTTCTATTCTAATTATTGGTTTAAATAGTTGAGTCTAGTAGGGGTAAGGGCCTAACGCTTTGTTTTGCAGAAAATGAGGCATGAAGTCCCCAGATTTGGCATGGTAACCAAAATTCACCCAAGGCTGCTGAATTGGTGGAACGACCTCCATTCTAGTGATCAGACACTCGTCCGCAAGTACTTAGGGAATATGCCTTTTCTTCTAGAAATTCAGCCTAACAACAGAATCATAGAGGCTGCGACATTGTTCTAGGATAGTGACAAGTCCGTGTTCCGCTTTGGGGACCTTGAAATGACTCCTTTACTTGAAGAAATAGGAGGTTTAGCTAGAATTCCTTGGGAGACTCCGGGTTTTCTTATGCCAGAGAATCGCAAAGGAAGGGGTTTCTTTAAGATGATGGGACTAAAGAAAAACCCAGACTTGACTTGTTTGAAAGACTCTTACATCCCATTTGACTACCTATATGAGAGGTACAGCCAAATCAAGTCATACCGCACCTATTCAGATGAGTTTGCCATTACCTCATTGGGACATGCCCATAGTAGGGTCTTCGTTTTCATGTTTTGCTTTTTGGGGATGATCGTGTTCCCTATGAAGAAGGCTAGGATCCACACCAGACTGGCCATGGTAACCAATACTTTGATGGAAGGGATTGGTGGACAAACTTTCAGCATAGTGCCCATGATTGTCGTCGAGATATACCGTGCTTTAAACAACTGTCAACAACAAGGCAGTCATTTTGAGGGCTGCAACTTGTTACTTCAGCTTTGGCTCATGGAACACCTCCAGAAAGGAGAATACCACCAAGAGATCCCTACGCAGAGATTGGGATGATCACATCACCTTCCACCAGCCAAAGCGCATAACCTATATGCCTAAAATGTTCGCTCATCTAGAGGACGCCATAGGATGGGTAGAATTGTTTGAAAATCTGAAAGAAGACCAGGTACAATAGATGTTTGAGTGGTTCCCCACCGATGAATTCATTGTTCGATCCCGAGATGCACCATTTCTCATACTGATTGGTTTGAGAGGAACTTATACCTACGTTCCTCTCTGAGCCATGAGGCAGGATGGAAGAAAGAAAATCATACCAAGGGTCGACAAAATAATACACCTCAAGGCCGTTTCCAGTATGACGATAGCCCTCACCTGTGCGAAGCTCAGCATTTGTGGCATTGAAAAATTGTTTTGGGGAAAGAATACATTGAGCCAGACAGGTATCATGTCGGTTGTGTGCCGTACTATTCGGGTTGGTTGGAAGATAATGGCATGGGTCAGCCCAGGTTCGTTCGAGGTCACAGAATTATTGACGAGCACGCTGAAGCACGGGTTAAGTATAATCAACTGAGCAAGAGAATTCGAGAATGTAAAAGTGAGCATCGGAAAATACAAGAAGCCCATCAGAAATTGATCAAGGAATGGAAAGGTATGGCTGTCAGCGCCAATAATCGGTTAGGGTATTTGGAGTGGGGTCTAGTAGAGATGGAAGGAAAGAGGATTGAAGACTGTCAAAACGCTGAAGGAAATGCAGGCGGACATCTGGCCCGAGCCTATTTTCTACTAGGGCTACGTGAGTTGGTAGAGCTATTTGAGGGAGACAAAAATGCCAAATCTGGGGAAGGTCCTTCTGGGACCAAGTAGTAGGAGTCTTTTATTTTAATGATGTAATAAGGCCAATGGCCACTAGTAATATTTTTACTTTCCATTGTTTAGAGTCATTTTGGATTCGTCTTATTTTTATCAATAAAATGAGGCATTTAGCATTATAAGTTCTCCAAAACTATTTGTCGCAAGGCCTACCTCGGGTAAAACGAGGCACCAAAATTAGGACGCAATTTACATTTTTTTGCACAACGTGTTTAAATACTACAATATTTTTCCTCATAACCTACACTAACTTGCTACATTTTTGTTTTTGCTTTATTTTTATTCCCCTCCCCAAAGGTTAGTTCGTGCATTCTGGCACCATCGTCATACTCTACCAGATCCAAGGGCCCTCCACCTCCTCCGAGTCCGAGTCCTATCCGGAACAAGAACAAAGGTAGAATGGGAGATCCAAACTCCAGAAAGGAGATTGAGATTCCTTAGGGTACCCCGATTACTAAGGAAACTGCTACTCAACTGGAGCAAAAGCTGTTGAAATTTCGAGAAGAGCTGGATCAGGTTCGGAATTTGGCGAACCTATCATTTTCCCTTACCGCTCCTGATGTCAACACCCATAATCCCACACCTCTACAAAACACCCCACAACCACAGATATAACCCACTCATACCTAACACTGAAACACATGCCACACTCCCAACAACACTCCACTGCTCATTTCCAAGCCACTGAATGCCACAAATGACTATCTCCACAACACTCCTATTTTTGTGGATACTGTACCCCACTACACCCAACCAATCTCAAATGCACCTGAGTCTAATGACAAAGACTCCCTTATCAGGAACTTAGCGGCAGAACTCAAGAAATTAACCAGCGGAGTTCAGGGCGTGGAAGGTACCAAAGGTACTGAAGGGTTAAATTATGAAGACTTATGCATCCAGCCAAATATTGAACTTCTAGAGGGGTACAAACCTCCCAAGTTCGAAATGTTTGATGGAACAAGAGATCCCAGTGTCCACCTAAGGACATATTGCGATAAGTTGGTTGGAGTTGGAAGGGATGAGAAGATACGTATGAAGCTCTTCATGAGAAGCCTGAAAGGAGATGCACTATCCTCGTACATCAGCCAGGACCCCAAGAAATGGATGCGTTAGGTAGGTATGGCATCAGACTTCATGGATAGATTTCAATCCAATAGAGAGAACGCACCAGATGTATTCTATATACAAAATTTGAAGAAGAAACCCACCGAAACATTCCGTGAGTATGCCACTCGTTGGAGGTCAGAAGCTGCAAAGGTCGGCCCGGCCCTAGAGGAAGAGCAAATGAATAGATTCTTCGTCCGGGCTCAGGATCCCCAATATTACGACAGGTTGATGTTGATCGAGGGTCAAAAGTTCTCTGATATCATCAAACTTGGAGAAAGAATCGAAGAGGGCATTAAGAATGGTATGGTTACGAATCTTGAAGCGTTGTAGGCCACCAATAAGGCTTTACAGACTGGTGGCATGTCCAAAAAGAAGGATGTAAGTGCCGTAATGATCGCACAGGGAGGCAAATCACCACCAAAATACCACACTTACCCATCAACTCCACTTACATATCAGCCCATCTCGAATTACCAAGCACCCGCACCTTCCTATCCACCTCCCGTTTACCAATCCTCTTCACCTCTCACATATCAACCCACTTCACCCAGATACTCTCAACCAGCACCTGTTTACCAAGCTTATAACGCTCAACCCTCTCACTACCAATCACCTCTTACCCATCAAAATTTCCCAAGGCCCAGGCCAAATTTTTACCGCAAACCTCCCAGACAATACAGAGCCATCACTGAACCAATTGACCAACTATATGAAAGACTTAAAGCTGCTGGTTACATCACTCCTGTCCCATCCAAAGCTCTAGAAAATCCCACCCAGTGGGTCAACCCCAACAAGACTTTTGCGTATCATTCCAGCATGAAGGGGGCACACCCTTGACGAGTGTCGTTCATTGAAGGACAAGATTCAAACCTTGATCGAAAATAAGGTCATAGTAGCAAAGGAGCCCGCTCTTAATGTTTGTAACAACCCTCTGCCTGACCACAAAGATGGAGACGTTCACATGATCGAGATTGAAGATGATTGGGACCCCAAAGGGTCGATAGGTTTGATTGCTGAAGGGGATGAACCAAAGAAATCGGCGGTTACACATAACCCAATTATTGTGCAGAATCAGCCCTCCAGGGATGGTGAAGTAAATATGTCTATACCTCTTGAATTTGAAGCGCCTCTTTCTGCAAAGGCGCCCGGGCCAATCGAGGTTGAATTTGGAGTTCCAAAGGCACCTACACCCTTTGAAGTTGATGTGTTACCACCAAGGGTGCCTATTCCAGTGGCAATGTTAGACATAACAACATTCCACTCAAATGCCATACAATGGGATTACACTGCTGAAGCTAGGAGGAAAGGAAAGACCAAGACAGGAGAAACAATTACCGCGCAAGGAATGACCAGAACAGGGAGGGTTTACACCCCAGAGCACCTAGCCTAGTCAAGTAAGCAAGCCCCAGGATGACCTATTGAAACGGGGCCCGACGATCTTTGGAGGAAAATACAGGCTAAGGAGTATGTTGGCCCAAGTTCAGTTGAAGTTTTGAAGATTGACAAATGAACTCAGGGAAGGACCTGGTCCATCTTAGGAGACACAGTCAGTCATAACCTTTGCACATGAAAGGCACGTGAGGAAGATATGTATTGAAGATTGCGCAACAAATATCTTCTGAACGGAATCGAAAAGGTTGCATTGAGTTCTAAGGAGGACAGTCTCCTTATGA
>MU753064.1:104002-117871 GCA_026770625.1 Nicotiana glauca | reverse complement strand
CACTTGATTCATGAAGGAAAGGTAATGTCAGTGACCTCTAGGTTAGAGTAAGTAGGTGAGTTGTGAATAATGCGTAGCACTTGTGAGTCAAATCTTGAGGTGGTTACGCTTTTGTGCTTAGTCTATTTTAAATACTCTTGGTGTGCTGCATCAGGAGAATTGTTTAAAAAGGTCGTGTCTATAAAAAAATGTAGTTTGATTGCTCGAGGACGAGCAATGGTTTAAGTGTGGGGTGTTGATGAAAGGCTATAATTACGTATTTTAGTCGATTATTACACTCTAACNATCGTGTTCGGGGGTCAAATTTGATAGTTGAGTACAAACAAAGACTCGATGAGGCATATTGCGCACTGTCTAGTAAATTGGATATATCTTTTTGCTCGGAACTCCATTTTGGCTCCACAATATATAGTTGGAAAGATAACTCAAAGGGCTACAACTTTCATGTTTTACGTTTTTCCAAATTCCAAACGGAACAGGGTGAAAAACCGCGGTTCCACCGCGACCGCGGTAGAAGATAGGTCGCAGATAAGAATCAGAGGGCATGTTTGGCCGCGGTTCCACCGTGACCGCAGCAAAACCGCGGCAGGAGGCGGAAATTTCAGGGACTTATGTGCAAAACATGGGATTTTAAGTCCTAAACCCTATATTAAACAAAGGAGGCCGGCCAAGAACAAGAGGGGGGACATATTTTGGACACAAATTAGACCTAAGGAGGCAAGAGACACTACTTTAGAGTTAGACAACACCCTTGGAGGCAAGAACACATTGGGAGCAAGGCAGAGAATTCTTCTACAAGTTTTTTTCTTTCCTCTTCCTATTTTTCATTGTTTGTTATGACTTTTAGTATTGTAGTTTTACATACTACTATGAATAGCTAATTTGTTATCTAGGGTTTTGATGGAACCTTTTGTAGGATAAATTCTTGTTATGTTTTTATATAATTGAACCGTAGTATAATCTCTATTTGTTCAACTACGTTCTTGTTGTAGTTAATTGAAGAGCTCTCAATTAGCTGTGCCTGTTTAGTATGCATAACTCGAGAGAGAGTGCATATTTAGGTAATTGTTGAACAACACTACACCCAGAGTATATGAGGGATCTATAACCGAGGGTTTAAAGGCGGGATTAGGGATAACGAAGCCTTGGGTGCGATCTGAAGTGAGCTGTATTAAAAGCCAGCTAGCGTAGCTTGGGAGAGTGCGTCTAGTAAATTGTCGTAATTACTCGGGAGAGATTTACGGTAATAAGAGTGCTCATGATTGGTAGAGAATACTTAGGCGAAATTATAGAAGACATAGCGGGAAGGATTCCGACAATTGGGGAAATAACTCTAGACCTCCTTAATCTTGTGNTGTGGGATTCGACTCCGGACTTGTAAACCGGATTATATTTGCAACGACCGCATTGTTCTTTTTATAAGGCATAGTTGGGCGTGATCAGCGCCTCATTCACTCTATCCTTTCTAATAGAAAACAACAAACCTCCTTCCGAAACACAGACCACAACTCCGTTAACCATCTCCACACCCTAATGTCTCAAGCCTCCAGAGCTCATGCCGAAGTCATGGTTGTAAATGGCACTCCAAAGACACACCCAGAACCTCCAAATGATGGTTGGGTCGGTCCCAATGGAAATAACCATCCAAAATCCAGGTACCTAGCTCGACTACCCACACAACTTCTCCACCAGGGTATGGCAAACTTTGGACACCAGTTATGAATGTCCACTTTACTCCAAGCCCAGTACATAAGGCACCAACAACCCCTTTCCATGGAGGAACTCAACAAACTCATGGGCCAGCTTTGCCAAACCATGCCCTTCTTCCCACTCATAAACCTGGAGGCTCCAATCCCGTCTCCAACCTTCCAACTCTAGCCACCAATAGTCCAAGTTCCTCAGCCACCACCATCACAACCACTCTCACCCATCGATCTTCTGAGCAGGGGCACTACCCTGGCATTGGACTATCTCAGAGGGTCTAATGTGGACCTGGAGAACATGCTAGAAAAATTAGGGATGCCAAAGACAAAGGCCTTCCCCATGCAGGAACCCTTGGAGATAGAGTTCAAAGAGTAGTCGGGAGAAATGCTTATTGCTCTATGCCCCAAAAAGCTCATAAGCTCAAACTCGATCTCCGGGTACACATTTCCAAACTCATAAAACTCAACAGTGACTCTGGTCCCTCTGGTGGGTACCATGAACCCAACCCTAGTGTGCAAGGGAAAGGGAATCAAAAGGAGAGATCCAACCCAAACACCCTCTTAATGACTTCATAATGCGGAATGCTAGGGGGCCAACAGTGCGGAGTTCTGTAGGCATTGCTCATCTATGGTGAAGCTCCATAACTCTACCATGTTGGTCTTGCTGGATACTACTGTATTGGTCAAAATCTGACCGCTGCGGTTAAGTTTACCAACATCCCGTCCAAGATGCAAGGCAGCGAAAGACGACAAGGTCTATTCCATATCCGCGCTCACGATACCCGTCGAGTCAGAAGAAACAATGTTCAAGGGACGACCAAGGCAGACATAGTGTGAAAGAGCGTCAGACCAAGTACGTAGCAATGGTCCCATGACTATATATAGTAGGGGAAAACCTTCGGTAAAGGGGGCGCGCGATTTTTTACTCCTTTTTCTCTCCTTAGTTCTCTCTTCTATAATCTTCACAACGAGAGGAAGAACGAAGCGTTCTCCAATAAAATATGTAAAACGGTCTCCTCCATTGATTAATGGGAGCCATAACGGAAAGTTTCAATAAGATTGGTTGCTTCTATCTCATCTTATGTATTATTTTTTTAATTAGTTTATTGATCTGGAGTTTATTATGGTTGACTAAGATTTGCCCCTTCATTTTCTTTAACTAATTTGTTCAAAAAGGTTCCAATATCTTTTGAGTCAAACAATTTGGCGTCGTCTTTAGGGATTTCTTAGTGAAATTTCCTAATCTCTTCCAGATCAAAGACAAGAAACACGATTACCCACCAAAAAGAGCGCTAAGATAAAGTCCAACCCACGCAAGGCAAAGGCGCATGATAGAAGGGGAAAGAGAGCTGAATACAATCACCGTATTTAGAAATCATCGCCCCATCAACCGTCAAAATACCAGAAAAAACGAGCAACATTACAAACCTACTCTCATTCACCGATCCATTGGATGGGGGTAAGGAAAGTATCATTTTGACTGACCTTCTGCTCTTCGCTCAAACAGGGTTACAAGTGCTACGCGGGCGAGCGAGCAAAGAAACATCTCAATCAAAGAATGGGAAACTATTACAAGACAATCGAAATATCGCCCACCGGTGACATCTTCAGACCGGAAAGCAGGAATCAGACAAGGAAACTCCAATGTGTGCAAAACGAACATAAGCGAAACAGCAATGTTTCGTACTCTCCGACATTACACTCTCCGATGCAAGCAATATCAAGCGAACTGGGACTCCCCCAGAGGATACCTGATTCTCCAAAAACTGGGACTGACGACGGGTTGATATTTCGATAAAAAGTTCGAAATCACACCCTCGAGGCTATGAGCCATCGCCAAAGAGAAAATTCGAAATGTTCCTAAGGCCAAGGGCTGTCAGAAAATATAAAGGGGAAGAAAGGCCGGGACTTGCCATACGGGAATCTACCTCACACCAAAGTCACGAAAAGCAAAAACAAAGAAGAAGTACAAGGAGAATTACAACGAAAAATTCTTCTTTATACAAAGTCACAGCGCAAACCGTCACAGATTACATACAGCCTGAATCAATAGTCTAGAAAAAAAAACCAAAAAAAAAAAGACAAAGACAGCTATCTTCTCACTCGGCATCACCATCGCCACCCTCTTCACCACCATCTCCAAGAAATTCTCCCTCGGCCTCTGCGCCCTCACCAGCTTCCGGCGTCGCTGAGTCATATCCACAATTGACACGAGCCTCTCACACCTTCGCCCGCTCTCCTACATTGCGGCCTTGGTAACATTGCCCGCCTCCCACAAACTCTTGTATATATCCCGTTGGGCTTTAGCATGAACCCAAAGCTCGTGCAAGTGGCGGCGGAGGAAGATTCAATTTGAGCCAACAGTTGCTCCTTTTCGACCTCCAGGGCGGCGACTTGATCCCCAAGATCGACGCTTCCCGATCGATCTCACCAATGCGTTCATCAAGCCTCGCCTCCCTTAGCGTGGCCGTCACCCTTTCTAATTCTTGCTCGAATTAGAGGACGCGGATAGTATTCTCCAGGGCCGCCGCCCTTGCCCTTGCCCTTGCCGTAGCCGAGGACCAGGCAACCTCTCTCCAACTCGGCCAATTTTCCCATCCCCTCCGCACTCATCGCCTCGACTTTGATAAGATTCTGATCCATTTCATACTGCATTGACCTCAGTCTCCCCTGCAAAAGGTCACACTCTACGGCCACCCCCTTGCCTAACTCAAGCTCTTCGTCCTTCGCGCGAAGTTGCTCCTCGAGCACACTATTTCTGCGAACGGCCTCCATCAATTGATGGCCTCTCTTCTCCAATTCCTCGCCAAGGGATCGAGCACCGGGATTCTCCCTCCGCCGCTCGTGCATCTGACGGCTCTTATTGCGATAGAGTCGATATTTCTCCAACACCTTCAGGAAAATCTTAGTCTGAATGTCAGCCCTACGAGCACTCTCGATTTCCAACATGTACGTCTGAAAAATGAAAAGACGGGTTAAGATCATATCATCCAGAAAAATAAAAGAAACATGAAAGAAAGGCAAAATGTACCCTCAGGCCCATAGCGGCATCCCATGCATCAAGTCAATATCTGGAACGTTCCGAGAGCCTCGTTCTCAACAACAGGGCACAAAATGTCGAACTGCGGCACCAAATCCTCTGTGCCCCCAGGAGGTTAACATCCGAAGAGATCTCAAGGATACGTATCGGGCCTCCCGCATAAACCGCCGAACGGGTAATACCCTCCTCAAACATCCTCACATCATCAGGATCGAGGTCCGACTCGGACTCATAGTACCACGACACCCTTTCCTCTTTCAGAGGCTGAGGAAGGAGCACGACCAGGTATGGAGGACGAGGACACGTCCGAAACAAGAACGGCGGCCTCAGAAATCTGGCCCCCTGTCACAGCAGGTTGCTGATCAACAACAGTGGCAGGAATCTCCATCGACGGGGCAAATACGACGGCAGGCTCCGTCTCTACAGGCGGAGTGGCATCAACCCCCGCCCTAGATCCTGTCAAAGGAGAGTCGTCTAGATGCATTACAATTGGAAGGGTTGTCTCGAATTCCACTCGCCGCCTCTTGGACGGCCCTTCTTCTTCCTCAGCACGGGGAGATTCACCCGACAGACGAGCGGCACAAGTCAAAACCTCAATTAGAGAAGCGGCCTCCGCAGGAGTAAGTACAGCCGCAGACTCAACTGAAGCAGCCCTCGACGAAGACCGAGCGGTAGATGTTGCGGTAGGGCGAGCAGACGATGCAGGCTAACGAAAAGCTAATGGAGGAGCCCTCGCTCTCCGCACTCTCCCTGACATCGACAAACAGCACATAAGAAACTAAGTAAAAAGAGAGGAAAAATAGCAAGCAGAAACGACATCTCACCTGTAAGGGGCCTGCGTCCAAATTTTTCATAAACGGCCGACCATGTGCGAACCCCCGCCGTATGGGGAAGGATGGCACTCACCCACTCGCGGATACCTTCGACAGATGGAAGGGGCAATTTCGCAGCTACAGAGATATAACAGGGTTAAATGTTGTAACAAAGAGTGGTAAGGCATCTCTCTGACTAAAAACATAAGAAACTTACGCGCAAAGTTCCACTTTTGAGGGAACCCCGTTGGGTCCGCCACAAGGTGCTCGATCGGCACATAGAAACAATTCTCGTAGAAACGCGATTAGCCATGTCGTCCAACTTCACCACCAGACTCTTCGACTCCCGAGGGCGCATGTGAATCATCGTACCGCGAATAAGCCGAGGGGCGAAGATATTGAGCATATGATCCAAAGTGATCTCACGATCGACGAGCTCCGTGAACTTGAGCAACATAAGGAACAATTTATACAGGTACGGCGAAAGTTGAGCGGGGCATACCTCGTAAAACGGCAGAAATCTACCACCAGGAGAGGGAGAGAAAGTGTGTACAGGATAGGCGTAGAACACGCAGTACCCGGGGCAATCAAAATGGACTGTCGTCCCCTACCACCGACCGCATGTCATTGTAACAGGGAATTCCCCACCTAGCTTTCAACTCTACGATTTCTTCCTTTTTTATGACAGAGGGGACAAGTTCCGGCTCCTCCCCGGCGCGACTGTAGAAGTCTGTCCATTCTTTCCCAGGACGAGGCAAGATCTCGGCTTCCGAGGGGACCTCCTTATCTTCCACCACTTCTACTCCTTCGGTCATCCCCAGGAACGTGTGTCATAATGGCGGCAACCACGAAACAACGTTTCAATCCAAACGACAACGGTCCAAGGATATCGAAAGAGCGTTGTTACCTCACTTAAAACCCAGGGAGCATAACCAAGGGACAAGTAGTCAGATTTCTCTCGAATTTGTAGCAATCATGATCCGTCTGCCTGGCCCGACAGGGGACGACCCTGATAGACGGAGAGACTAACTGTATTGGTCAAAATCTGACCGCTGCGGTTAAGCTGACCAACATCCCGTCCAAGCTGCAAGACAGCGAAAGATGACAAGGTCTATTCCATATCCCGCGCTCACGATACCCGTCGAGTCAGAAGAAACAATGTTCAAGGGACGACCAAGGCAGACATAGTGTGAAAGAGCATCAGACCAAGTACGTAGCAAAGGTCCCATGACTATATATAGTAGGGGAAAACCTCCGATAAAGGGGGCGCGCGGTTTTTTACTTCATTTTCTCTCCCTAGTTCTCTCTTCTGTAATCTTCACAACGAGAGGAAGAACGAAGCGTTCTCCAAGAAAATATGTAAAACGGTCTCCTCCATTGATTAATGGGAGTCATAACGAAAAGTTTCAATAAGATTGGTTGTTTCTATCTCATCTTATGTATTATTTTTCAAATGAGTTTATTGATCTGGAGTTTATTATGGTTGACTAAGATTTGTCCTTTCATTTTCTTTGATTGATTTGTTCAAAAAGGTTCAAATATCTTTTGAGTCAAACAACTAGAATGGCAGACCACAAACATCTTACTGGTAAGCTCAAGTTTGATGCCTGATTCCAATCCCGCTACTATTGGACAGTCTGGTGGGATTGTTCTCATGTGGAAGGATGATCTGCTTAAGTTAGAGGAAGTAGCTACTACTCCACGGGGAGTGCACGCCATAGTCAAGGTACTCCCCTCCTTCACTAAATAGCTTTTTTTTGCTATATATGCTAGTAATTGTGTCAATAATAGAAATAAGCTCTAGAATACATTAGAGGATCTGGCTTCTGTGTATGGGGTAGTTGGCTTCTTGGAGGGGATTTCAATTAACTTCTAAAATCCAGGGATAAGTTTGGGGGTAATAGCTTGAACACTAAGAGCCTGTTTGGAAAGCCACCATATAATTACGATGACCTGTTTGTTTGTCATAGTATAATTACAATGTAATTACACGTTTATTGTTTGGTTGCACAAGTGTAATTACACAGTTAGATTAAATTTTAAATAAAGTAATTATCAAAACTTAAAAGTTAATATAATAAATATAGGTCTATAAATTTTTATAAGTATAAATGATATTATATTTGGTATTTAAGACGTATATTTTTTCGTGAATATACAATAATTAGTAGTCATATATTTATAACTAATATTGTAAAAATAATATATATATATATATATATATATATATATATTAGTTTAGATACTTACAAAAACTAAAAATATACGTTTTGTAAGAACATCATGGAATTCATGTTTGATAAAATAAATTAATATTTATAAATATAATGTCATAAAATTATTCAAATGTTTGACAAAACTAAACTATCAATCCAAATTAAAAAATGAACAACATGCAATGTGAGCCAATACTACTAAAACAAGTAAATTGAAACCATGAATATAACACAATTTAAGTTGTAGTAAGTTCCACTACAACTTAAGATTAGGAAATATAATAAGCTTATAACCACATTCAACAACGAATTTTCACTTTAATTGTATCACTCATTATATGCCAAGTTTGTTAATGACTCATTATTTCTAATATTAGGAGGTTTAATTTCAAAAATTAGAATAATAAAATAAATAAATAAAAAAATAAAAATAAGCAATTACATGGAATCACAAGAAGTAAAGGTAGAGAAATAAAAGATAAATAATGTATAAAAAACAAATATTTTAAAATTTCAAAAGAAATTAAAAAGTAAAAATAAAAAATTAAAAATTAAAAATTAAAAATAATAGAAATAAAAAGTTATAAAAAAAATAAATTAAAATAAAAACAAAAAAGAAAGAAACTAAAAGACAACCTTGTAATTACACAGTGTAATTACCACCAATTCTCACTTACCCCTTGAGAATTGGAGTGTAATTATACCCTTCCAATTACACCCAATTACATGCTGACCAAGTAATTACCTGGCCAAACAAACATGTCAAACTGTGTAATTACACCCAATTACACCCAAATCCATTTCCAATGTAGCTTTCCAAACATGTTCTAATAGAAGCAACAGATTCTAGAAATGCTTGAACGGTTGCAAATTAGTGGACCTAGGTTTTAAAGGCTCTAAATATATTTGGTCTAATAAAAGATACTCCAATAAGCAAGACCTAATCTTAGAAAGACTTGATAGGTGTTTTGCAACTGATACTTGGAGTGAGGAGTTCCCTGAATCAACTGTTACCCACCTTCCTAGGACTCACTCAGACTATTGTCCTTTCCAACAGAATCACAATAGGGCCAACAAGCCTTTTAAGTTTGAATCTATGTAGTGCAGCCACCCTGACTTCCTCCCTCCTGTGGAGGGCAGTTTTGATGCTAGTATTGATATCCTGTAAGCTACCTCTGCTTTTACCAATAGAGTAGCTGACTGGATTAAACATGTCTTTGGAAGCATCTTCCATAGGAAAAGCGGAAAGGCCTAAAAATGCCACTCAACTTTCAGAAATGATCTATCCATGCCATCCGTTAAAAAAATGCTCATTTCATGCCACTGCCATTACACATTTGGTCCATTCATGTCATTATTGACTAACGGCAATGGCATGGATGGGCCAAATAAAAATTGAGTCAATAGTCAATAATGGCATGGATGGGCTAAATGTGTAACGGCAGTGGCATGAAATGAGCATTTTTTTAACGGATGGCATGGATAGACCATTTCTGAAAGTTGAGGCATTTTTAGGCCTTTTCCGTACGAAAAGGCATATCCTTGCCAGACTTTCTGGCATTCAGAAGTCCAATGCCTACCCCTTTAGCACCTTCCTTCGGGAGCTTGAAGCCAAGTTTCAACATGACTTCTCTGTCATTCTAAAGAGTGAAGAAGACTTCTGGAAGCTTAAATCCAGAATTATTTGGTTAAGTGAGGGTGATGCTAATACTAAATTCTTCCATATATCCACACTTAACTGAAGAAGGAGGAACACGATCATGTCCCCAAAGGATGAGGTGGGGAAAAATATTCAGAATCCCAAGGAAATTAAAGACACAATCCTTAACAACTTCACCAAGATTTATACCCCTGAACATCATAGCTCAATGTTGAACAAGATCCACATCACTGATAGTACTAATGTACTGAATACCAGGGAGCAGGACACCATTGACTCTACCCTTAGGCTCTCTGAGATCAAGTATGTCATGTTCTCCTTCAAGGCCATGAAGGCACTTGGTCCTAATGGCCTCCACCCCTTCTTCTATCAGAAGTGCTGGCACATAGTCTCTAACAATGTAATCCAATTCTGCAACACTGTCTTTTCCACAAGTACGGTCCCTCCTGAAATAAACCAAACCAACCTCTGCCTCATCCCTAAATGCCACTATGCTGAAAAACTTCAAGCCAATTGGTCTGTGCAACACAATGTATAAGTTGATCACTAAGATCATTGTCAATAGAATCAAACCATTGCTTCAAAACATCATTGGCCCTACTCAAGCTAGCTTTCTAGCCAATAGAAGAGCCGCTGATAATGCCATTGTGGTCCAAGAGAACATTTCCCCACTTCCAAAACATGAAAGGTAAGAATGTCACCATGATCCTAAAAGTGAACTTAGAGAAGGCTTTTGATAGGTTAGAATGGTCTTTCATCAGAGAATCCATTCTCTTCTTCAAGTTCCCCGTTAAACTTACCACCTCATCATGTCATGTCTCACTACAAGCTCCATCTCTATCCTTGTCAATGGTACCTAGACTGATTACTTCAAGCCCAGCAGAGGCATTAGGCAGGGGGATCCTATATCTCCCTACCTGTTCATCGTATGCATGGAAAGGCTTTCAAGAGATATTGACAATGCTGTAACTGATAAGGATTGATTCCCTATCAGTATCAATAGGGGAGGGTCTATAATCTCCCACCTATTCTTTGTTGATGACCTCACTATGTTTGCCAGAGCCACTAAAAGAAACGGTGAGGCAATCTTAGCCATTTTGGGCAATTTCAATGATGCATCTGGGCAGAAGGTCAACCTCCAGAAATCCAAAGTGATCTTTTCCTCTAATTGCCAAGCAGAGTGTGCCACATCTTGCAGTGCCATTTTAAGCATCAAAGGTGCTAAAGACTTTCGGAAATACATCGGTTTCCCCATCTTCACTAAAAGGCCTAGGAATAGTGACTTCCAGTTCATCATAGATAACCTTAACAGTAGAATGACAGGATGGAAAACCAAGTCCTGAACATGGTTGGTCGAACCACTCTGGCCAAGTCTTGCCTTAGTAGCATCTCAAACCATGTCATGCAATACATCTAGTTACCCTCCAAAATTACCAACCAAATTGACAAAATCTAAAGGAATTTTATTTGGGATATAACTCCTATGAAAGGGAAGTTACACATGGTTAAGTGGGCCATTGTCACCAAACCAAAGAACAAGGGTTGGGCCTCCAACAATCCCACCTAAAGAACAAAACATGCTACACCAATCTTGCTTGGAGACTCTACAATAATACTACCTCCATCTGGGCTAGAGTGTTCATGGGTAAGCACTGGAATGGAGGAGGGAGTAGGGTTAAGGCTAAAACTAGAACCTGGAAAAATATTTAGAAGGGCCGGAAGATTTGCACAAATTGCACTAGATGGGTGGTTCACAAAGGGGATAGGGTTAGATTTCTTACTGACTCATAGTTGCCCAAGATGCAACCTCTAAATAAAATCCTTAATGGTCCATGGCACCACAGAGACATGAACACCAAAATTAATGAAGTGTTCACCAATGGGATTTGGGATTTCAGCTACATTCCCTATCCAATACGCATGACATCACCTTGATAATACAAAACATCTTCATCCCCAACTCCACCTCTACTAATCTGGAACCTTAACCCCAATGGCATGTTTAGTATCAAATCAGTCTACACCTATCTTGATACACTTATGCACTATGACAATTCTAATGAAGACCACTTCAGCTGGATTTGGAAACTAAAGACCCCTATTAAGATCAAGTTCTTTATATGGCTCATGCAACAAAACAGGCTGCCTACGGGGAATCACTTACATCACATTGGCCTGAGAATTATCCCTAATTGTTACTTCCGTGATCATGCAATAGAATACATAAACCACATTTTTGAATGTGCCAATGCCAAAAAGTTCTGGTAGCATTTGCTGCACAACTGCACCCAAAAGCCTAGCCTTAGTGTAAATCCCTTTTCTATGCCAAATTGGGAAGACACATGGCATAAGCTCCAAAATGTAGACTACAATGCTTGCATCACATGGAAACAACTTTTCCCTTCTGCCTCTGGGTAATCTGGCTAACCAAGAACTCTAATGTCTTTGAAAAAAGGAAAAATCACATTAATGTTCACCATACAATAGTTAAGGTTGTTGAATACCACTATGTAGCAGCCACTTTAAGGCCTGTTAGAGCAACAATCACCTTATACCTAAAGTGGCAACCACCAGATAAAGGCTATTATAAGCAGAACACTGATGGGGATGCATGCCTTAACACAGGGAAAGGGGTATAGGGGGAATATTCAGAAACATCATGGATGACTGGATCTTAGGCTTCATGAGGGGGCTCCCAAACACTTATAGTCTTAGGGAAGAGCTCCAAACCCTATGGTCGGGGCTAAAAACAGCCCTAGATCAAGGCTTGTCATCTCTGGTGATTGACACAGACTCTAAAATGGTGTTGGAAATGTTAATGAATGGCAACTTAATTCACAACCCCATAATTTCTAAATGCAAGCATCTGATGGTACACCAAATAATAACTTATAATATTTATGATATTTTTGAAAAACATATTGTGAACGAAATGCTATTTAACTCTCCAAATAGTAATAGTAGAGTATAACTAGTGGAATATAAAATGACAAGTGGAGTATATATTAAAAGAAAATAACTAGATTTGAATGTCAAACAAGTAAAAGTACAATAAATTGAACAAGCAAAAAGACTAGACATGAACAACAATAATTAAACAGCTACAAATTTGTTTGATATTTTTTGTTAAGAACCTAAAGGTCTTTTTCCATTTGACCTTGGATTATACATACATGCAAGCACGAAACATACTACAACTACTTCATATATATACCAGTTTTAGGGTACGCGCTTTGCGCGTGTATTCTATTTCAGAAAGAATATAATTTTAAAAAATAACGCGACTATTATTAAATAATATATTTGAGATATTGAACAAAAATTAAAATAAAATATTATCTCTTAAAAATGAATGTTGGTCCAATTTAGCTTGTTCACTAAATAAAGAAATCTTGTCCAATAAAAGTCTATTATGAGAACTTTGGGACTATATTATGAAAATTATTATTAATTCTGTTACCTAATACTGAAAATAAGTAACAAATTAATATTATAATATACCTAATTTTGCTCAATTTTTTAATTTTTGTCACCGCTACTGCTCTTCTTATGGAAACAAATTTGTGTAACTTAAGAGTTTGATTAGCTTAAAAAATAACTTCAGTAACATGAGATTTTGAAAAAGAATTAAATTGGATTTTTCTGCTAATTAATTAAGTCAAAGAGTTGATTATTTATTCTTAACATCACAAAAAATAATTTATTTATCTTTTTGCATTGGGGATTTTTACTTTTACAGCTTGTATGGCTGGTTGTTACGTATCGTTTTATAATGTATCATATCGTAATGTATTGTATTGTATTGTATTGTATCGTTTGATAAATACAATGTTTTGATAGATTGTGTCCTTTGCCATCGTTTCATAATACCACGCACCAGCAATATGAAGAATAAACTTGCAATATTGTAAAGAAAAATTATAACACAGGGTAAAATTATTATATAAAAAAGTATGTTAAATGATAAAATAAAATTATTTAATAATAATATAGGGTGAGATTGAGAAAAAAAGACAAGGTAACGACGCGACCACACCAAATTGGTCGTTCTATAAAGTGGCACATTTCGTCGTTACGTAACGATGGATTTAACGATACGGCACAATAAAATTTAAGTAACAATCAAAACAAACATCGTATTTAACATAACAATACGATACAATACAATGGGTAACAACCATCCAAACAAGTTGTTACAATAATAGAGAAAATATAAATAATTTTTGAACTCCTTTCGTATTCAAACAATACTTTTCTTTTCATTATTTTTATGTAACATATAAAAACTGCATTTAATAATTAAAAAATTTATTAAGTATAAACCTCTCACTATCCCTTAAAATTCAAAGTTACCTATTACTACAAGCCATCTGCCCCACGCATCTAACCAGCTCGCGTGGTACACCAGTTCCACCGACTAGACCAAAAGAGTGATTCA
>MU753064.1:77423-102400 GCA_026770625.1 Nicotiana glauca | reverse complement strand
GTGGGTGGGGTGGGGGTGGGGGGGAGGTTGTCCCTATTGGGATGGGCCCTTCCCCATAAGGCCCCACCGTCGGGGCATAAACGCCCTCTTGCTACCCATATGTGAGGTGCCATCTTAGCCTTCCCTGACCAAGGCCACACATGTAGCATTTGTGATTGGCCGCCTTAGGAGAATAAATGCCTAAATATATTTTAAAGGGAAATTGCCGTAAGAAAATACAAGGAAAAGAAAACATACTCCTAGTTCTCCACGACAATATTTATTTTGAAATCCTAAATATTAGACTTTCTATTAATTTTAAAAGGAAAGATTTCATAACCAAAATTTTAGTTGAGTCCTACATACTTCAAATAAGGAAAGATTTAATAAATAATATTTTATTTGATTGGAATGTTCTACATATTAGAAAAATATTTGAATTACTATTTTATCCAGTGTGAACTCTATTTTTAAAGGGTAAAAAACTCAAATGACATTTCGATAAAGGCCTTCGTGCTTTTAATATATATATATATATAAAGAGAGAGAGATAACAACAAAAAAAATACATGGGCCGGATGAACGAGCCTGCAGGGCTTAACTTCTCCACGACTATATTTTCATTAAAAGGCTAGATGAGCTAAGTGGGTCATTATCCCATGGACGGTCCAAAACTCCAAATATAAATGCTATTTTTCTTTTCACATCCATTTTTCCCTTTTAATCTTCCTGCAGTCAATAAATCTTCTAACCTTTCCCCGACAAATGATGTTATCTCCCTTTTAGATTACATTAACTCTCTTACCTTGATTTAGTACCCAGGTTTGTTTTGATACTGGTTAGCTCATAGTCTAGTACAGGTTTTTTTTGTAATAGGAGCTAACCTTTTATCCTCTTTTGTATTCTCTTGCATCTTCTTGATGCCTTTTATAACACCTTAGATCGTCAAAAAAAATCCTCTAAAGCAAAGAAGAAAAAACATTTGAAAGAAAGGGTCAATTCACTCTTCTATTTTTTATAACTCGTGAATTCATTTAACAAAAACACAAATTTAGCAATTATCCTTCACAAGGTTGTGAAGTCTCACACAAACAATCAAGATAAATGAATATATGTCCACAATATTTTAGAAAATCTTTGTTATTAAGAAATGCACAAAAATTAACTATTTGTTATAAACATAGCAACACAATTTTAAAATTTCCTATGGGTGGAATTTACTAAGATTTACTTTTGTTAACCTTTTGTATTTTGTTTATTGGCTCAGGTCTCTCAGTTACTAGAAAGGAAAAGAAAGAGTTCAAAAATTAACTTCCCTATACCTTTATTGAGAATTAGAGAAGTATGTGGTTCAAGATGGTACCCCAAGTATTTTGTAAAGGTGACTGTAGGATGGCTACCAAACTATTTAGGGATACTGCAAGAGTAGAAGAAAACCAATTTATGTCAGATCTACAATGAAGACCATAATCTTACTAAGAAAATGATGGAATTTTAAATGTCATAAAGAATATGTATCACTAGTGTGAGAACAATAAAAGAGAATACAGGATTTTTCCCATAACCCTGCGACGATCAACATTGAACCTTACTGGTTTATAATTGTAGAATCACATCAAACATTTTGTCACGTAAAAAAAGAAGAGTGTGTTACATAATAAGGACAGAAGTAGAATAATCGAAATAAACGATCACTCAAATAGAACTTTGCAGTCCAACTCCCACCATTTTAACTGGTCTCTGTTAGATTATCCTCATCTCTTCTCTTACTTGAAAAGTGAACTTTTGAATTTTTTTAGCACTAGTTGTAACGCTAAGAATAGGTCAAAGGCTCTCCACTCTCCAGTCTACTTATCCTTCCAAAGTACAGAGATTCTACTATTCTACTGCTACTAGTGTGCGTGGAAGAAAGAGGAGCAACCAAATTGCTAAACATATAGATGCTGTTACAATTGTTAATGATGTCTGTCTATACAGATTGTTAACTCAGACAAAACACACTCTTCGTCTATTTGGAAAGAGGGCCAGATACTTTTTCTTTTTTTAGAATGGTTCGGTACAAGAGGGCATGAATCTTCATAGTTAAAAATGACTGGCAGGCAAGCGTAGTGTATTCTAGCACCAAATTCTCTAACAAATCTTACTCCTGGCCTTCGGACAACTACCAATCAAACTAAATGATTTCTCCATTCAACCTATACTACTTTCCAAATGAAACTCAACCAAATGGCAGGTCGTGTTATCCATACATCTCCAACTGCCCAACCACAGTTACAAACCGTAATATAACCAAATTTCCCTCTCAGAGAAATTACCCATCAGCAGAGTAATCAGAATAGCTCCGTGCAAAAAGGATTAACTGATAGATTCTCACCACACCACTTCTACCCCATAGATCATCCTGAAATCCATCATTGTCATCAAAAAGATGCAGGCACTATGTCATTCAAAATGCATGGTTTTGCCCTAAACGTGCTATGGTCGCTTATGATGCATTTTTACTTATGAAGGGTGCTTTAGACACTAAGTTATATCAGAACTACAGTCTAAGGAAAGTTCATTATCTTCTAATTCCTTCTCCGAATTACATATTCTTGAAGGGAGAGGCAATTATGCAAGAAACTATGAGCTGAAGAAGCTCATTTCCTTCAACCAGTCTTTTCCCCTATTAGGAGGCCTTTACTCCTGTATGATGACACTTGCAAGAAACACTTGAGATTAAAGGAGCATGGCGCCTTAATTGCAACAACAATATCTCAAATTGCTACACAGAATTAGGCAGCATGGATACCGACTAAGGAAGACATACATGAAATAGAAAAGTATAGATTAATTGGGTAATTCTGTACAGAGACATTCATGGTAAGAATGGGAAGCGGAGGAATATATAAAAGCCGCAAGCTCCAGAACAACTCTAGCCTTAGCAGAAAAGGCAGAAAAAAATTGCAAGTACTGGAGCAATATATGGACATCTGAACCAGCTAGTAGTAGGTAACAGGGAGCAAGCGACCAAAAACACGTCACTTCGAAGGGAAGACTTCTGCACAAGAGGGAAACTGTAATTAGTATATGGAAAACACGAAGATGATCATGAGTGAAAAGCTGATGCACAAGATGAAGAATGAGGTTACTTTCAGCAACTGGCACTACATAAACGAATGAATTGATGTGCTAGAGGAACCAGAATACGACTCAGGAAAGGAAAGTGAAAAATAGAGAGAATGAAAACAAGAAGACACCAAAATCCAAGGATAAACAAAAGGTGGACAAGAGAAAAATATCACTGATGTCCACTACATGGTTCCATGAGCAGAAGGTCAATGGAATGTTGGTCCTCATCAAGCTCAGATCTCAAAACAACAACTACCCAGTATAGTCCCACAAGGTGGGGTCTGGGGAGGGTAATATGTAGACAGACCTTACCCCCACCCGAAAGGGCAGAGAGGTTGTTTCCAATCGACCCTCGGCTCTCACAAAAAACTAAATCGCCACTTTTGCAGTGATCTAATAATTTTACATTATTGTTATCATCATTACAGAAAATACAAGCATATTGTTTTATATCAATTCTTATCTAAGAAGGATAGAACGATCTTTAAGAATAAAAGAGCGCTCTTAAGGTCTTCAGGTCTTCAGTAACACTCTCCGATGGCAAATAGTTGGCTGCCACTGTTAGTTCAGTAATCTTAATTCAGGATATAATGCATTCCTAACTTGTCACTTGTACCTCTACTAACAAATTATTTCCTTTCGGCAAATACACCACCTACCTACCTATATATATTATGTCCAAACTTTTTTGTTGCAGTAGTCTGTATGCTTCCCACACTGTAGGTATACAGTCTAATATCTGTACCAAACATATTCTTCACCAAAATTGTTCACATCGTAACTAAAGTGTCTTAGTAAACAAAGCAGTTAAACTTCACTACACTGACTGGATCAGAGAAAGCAAACCCTCAACAGGGACTCAATAGCAGAGAACGGCTCCAAGTGAGCACCCTAACGAGAAAATTGTAACAGATGTAGAAGCCAGGACAAGTGTCAGATATGTAACAAGTAAAATATAGAATTATGATTATATATATCATTATACGTTCATGCATCCGACACGCTATTCCTCTTTTAACTTCTCTTTTCCTCCTAAATCAACCAAAAGCCTTCAATGAACATTTAAGTTTCAAAATGGCATAGCATTAGCAGTAGCAGCTCATCAAACTTTTGCTACGACTCCACCTATGCTTAATTCACCTTGTTCCCACTCAGAAGAATCTTGCATCGAAACAAACTACGACAAAGTTAACAGTTAATAAACAAATAAGTTTCCAAAGTATCTTAGAATAGGACCAACTGACAAACACAGACTAGTTCACTCAATTTTGAAGTAGCAGTCCTTGAAGCCAAAAGCATCACCATTTCAGCTCAAGTTCCCAAAGGTGCCTTTAGTGGGTAGCAATTACAGTTTATTGCACCAATCAAGCATTACTAGTGACTGCCTTTCTCAATAGATGAATCAAAAAGTTTTTGTAGAAGAAGACTTTATCATTCCTTATCGGAATTTTGGTACAAAATAAGCCAGATATTCATGGAATGCTACCTCATAGCTTGACTTTAAAATCTAAATAGAGGTTTGATGAAATTCTCAGGAGATAGCAACCATGGACTTTGGAATATTGAAAGTGGAGAAAAGAGGAAAAACTTATAACTTTTATGGAGCTAAATATGTCAAGAAATACATCGAATAGTACATCGCTTGAGTTATAATCCAAATGGAGGTCTGACCTTACCGAGCAAGAATCAGCCCCATGGTTTTTAGAATACTGAGAGTGAAGAAAGGACGAAGATATCCACAATAAGAAATTGCAATCATCTCTTGTTATAGTAAGTTGTCCGATTAATGGTGCGACACCATCGTCGTCAGAAAAAAAAGTTGCCAAAGAGAGTCAAAGAAAGAGACCAAATGCCTAAACTCCAGAAATAGTTACATTACGATGGATTTCCTCAAATTTCCCAAATGTGGCCAAAGAACATAGTATTAGTTTGATGCCCAATAAAGAGCGAACATAACCATTTGTCTGCCCACCAAAGATTCTAACTAACCATTCTCAGGAGCCAAAGATGTATCTTCCATGGTCTGATCCTTTAAGGAACATCTGTATTCCTCATTGGCGCATGGAGGAAGAGCCCGAGCTAAAATTTAGTATTTATGTCTAAATGAGATTCTTTACCAGCATTCTACCCAAGGATTGGGGAATATCCATGTGTCGTATCTCAACTGAAGGGTCTGAATTTTTTGAAAATATATTAACCACATTTTGTTCTTTCTTTCTTTCTTTTTGAGATAAAATTAAGCTAGATGAATCTGGGTTTGGTTCCCAATTGTGCTACTCCATGCTGATAAATATGGGTGGTCTATGAAAGAGAGCTGCTTCAGTTCTCCTTCAGTAAGCTACTCAAAAACGACCAACAAACGTGTGTGTTGTCAACTTGCCATTGCAATTACTTGTGCCGTTTCAATCTTGAACTTGCATATTACAAGCTTAATTGATTTAAGCCCCAAGGGAAGTTCTTTATCAAACCTCTGACTAGAGAAAAGCACTCCTAGTGAACTAAACCTTAATCACAACTAATTGGTACCGCCTACAAGTATTTTCTTACATTCTACTGTTGTTTGCACCGACTCTGGAGTCTGAACTTGAAGAAATTGTAGGTCTTCCAAGACAACTACCTTCAATATAAGACATGACCAAACCATCCCAATTGACTTTCCTCATTTTATCCAAGCACAATTTGGTCATTTCAAATCTTGTATGACCACACTTCCATCTTAACATTCGCATTTCTGCGACACTCATTTTTTGTGGATATGCTGGACTTTAGAGGCCTGTTACTCCCACAACTTGGCCAATCCTACATGATTCTATGTCTAACATCTTCATCCATCGTACAGTTCTATGGGAACATCAAACCTAGATATCTGAAGTGTTTGTTTTTATGCACCACTATCCCATCCTAACACATCTTAGTTTCACTCTTCTTGTACTAGCTAAACTTGTAGTGCATATATTCAGTTTTACTTATTAGAACTCTTGTTCTTTAGGGTGCTTCTCCATAGTTCAAGCTTCAGGTCAAAACTTTTGCTAGCTTTGTCAAATTAACAAAGCATTGTCTGCAAATAGCATAGACCACGGGAAATAACTAGGGCAAAGAAGTTCGGGATCAATGCCAAACTCTTGTCTAAACCCATAATATGAGCAACTTCTTTGTATCTCCAACTAATATTCTCACGCTAGTGACAACTCCCGTATATAGATCTTTATAGCATTTATGTATGTAATATGAATTCTTTTCTATAGGCAACTGCAAACAGCAAAAGAGTGTATATCGAGTTGTCATAGAGGAGCAGAATAGGATGGGGTGAACAGATTAATCTCAAATCCTTCTCAAAAAAGCTGCAATGGAGCAGCTTGATTTTTCATGTTACTTTGCATATCATTACTAGCATGACATAAGTGTACAGCAATAGAAATAACATGCCAGATTGGAATAATCTGAATCCTGGATAACAAATAAAAAGCAAACGATATACGGGTTCACATACCTCTTTATTCTCCTCCCCAGTCTATTAACTCATTGCGCGGTGCATACAGCTTCGCCATTCGTTCCTCAGCTTCGGTATCATTTACTACACCTCGGCATCTTGGGAAGCCACAATAACACGCAAGTTGTTCATCGATAGAAAAGAATCTGCAACGTGAACAAATACAATTTAACACACCAGAGATGAGAGTGACAAAATAATAGAGCGAGATGATGGAAAAACCTGTAATCATATGTCAATTCTTCCCATTGTTTAATATCTCGTTTGGCAAATATGATTATATGTTGATCGTTATTGACACTTATAACTCTTGAATAGCAATTTGGCTGCAAGAAAAGTGAAAGTTGTGAACTGCAGCTCAATTACAGAATGTCTTCTTAAGTACTAGCAATCAAAAACTCCACTACATTCTCCATTGCAGCAGTCTTTCCAAATAAACCCACTGACTAGCCAATGAAACATATATTTGGATCATGGCGAGGAATCTGGATGTGTTTACCGATGATACATTATGCTTAGATCTGGCTCCATAACAACATAAAGTAAAAAACTGACAAGTCAGATAAAGGCTTATTCACCAATTCACTTGAGATTCTCATGCCATCCCAAAGGTCCTAATAAGAAGTGCTCTCCAAAACACAAGAGGGTAGCTTAGACTTAACAGATAAAAGTTGCTTGCTGGTATAATCAAAAGTAACCTTTCAAGAGAAAATATTCTATCCCTCCCAGGGATCCAAGGTCACAACAAATCCTGAAACCGTTCAAAGATGGATCTATATTTAGATGTTATAAACATGGAGACCCAACAGAAGGAGTTCTCATGAGGGCGGTAAGCTCCAATTAGACTGTTCAACTTTGTTTATACATAAGCATCTGCTCATATGTAATCTAACAGAAGAATACATCTAACAGAATATGTTGTAAAGCAGATATTAATAAAGATGCTTTAATAGCACACCAATTATAATTTGTCCACTCAGTTGAGCAGTTCCACAAGTATATTTTCTGACCCATGTTTATGGCAATAAACACGATGGTGTCTTTGTTCATGTAATGTGGGTGTTCTCCATCTAGTGAGGAAAGAAACATTTACCCCCAAGAGAATAAAACCATTAAAGGAACAGGGAAATAGGTAAAGGAGGATTTTGCATACTTCACATGAATGATTGATCAAATGTGCAATGCTTCCAGCCCTTGTTGCATCTATAACACGCTCATCGTCAATTCGAAACATGTATGTTCCAGCACCCTGAGAGTAGAAATCATGTTATTGGTGAAACAATATAATTACCACCAATGGAAGCAGCTTTCATCCTCCATCAAGCCAGTGCACAAAAATGGAACGACCAAAATCAAAAAGGGATATGCTTATGAAGTATAGAGGTATCTATTCATCAAAAAAAGAAGCTCATAGGTTTCTAATTTCTTTCAATAGATGCTCCAACTGCTATGCCTTAAGCATTGAGCTTGACCAGAACAAGCAACATGATCACAAAGAATTCAATTCTTGTGACCAAATGTCCTATGCAGAGCAATGCAACTTAGGGATTTCACTTTTGCAAGTACATTTTTCAAGCCTTAATTGGAAATAAGTTTATTTATGGAACCCCCCCCCCCCTTTTTCCCTGCTGCAGGTATTCGTGGAATGTGACCCTTACTTCTGAAATGAGCATGAACCCACATGTTTGCAGAGCACTTCAAAAAGAATATCAGGTCAACTGACATAAAAAATACACATGTTTAGATTAAAAATATGCTTAGCAAACATATAATAACTATCAATCTGCTTCTATTGAATGCAAATGTTCCTTGCTTCCATGTAAAAGGGGAAAATAAAAATTGGCCATGTAAACATAAAGAAAGATATTAAGAAATGTATAGCCTATCTTTAGCTAAAGAAATGGAGAAGAAGCATTTTCAGAGATTTGCAGCCATCAACTGGACTTCCACCAAGCACTTCCTATAATGGCCCACTAGTAGCGAGAGTACTAGGAATCCGGGTATTTGGAGCCTTGAAGATGTAGCAGAGCACACATCATGTTTTCTGGCTTACACTTTTTGGAAGTGATAAAGATTACATCTCTCTCCAACCAATGTTCAAAACAATATCTTCAATAACCAAACAATTAAAAAAATAACTACTACCATGCAAATCAAAAAGACCATTTGGAAACCACAAGTATGACCAAGCAACATGTAAACATCCTAAACAATGACATAGTTCTTACCACCAGTGAGTTGTAAATTAGGTGCTCCCTTCGATCAGCAATAGGAGGTCTAACAAGTTCTCCAGTGTACTCAATTACCTATTAAGCAAAGGATTGTCAGTCCTTGGTATTGAAACTTTACAACAAAAGAATACGCATGAATATTTATATAGCTACTTTCTCTCAAATCATATCACTGTAATAAAGAAAGGGACAAATTACCATGTCCCCCGCTTTATGAGGAAGCTTGGTAAAGATGCCAAATCCATGTATTCCGGATTTCCCTGGAGGCAATGACAATCTCAAGAATAAATTATTGCTACTTGTAAGAGGAGGAAAGTGGTGATACAAGAGCACAAAGGAGCTCAAAGTAGCACCAGCTAGCAAAATAATCTAGTTAGGTGATAGCAAGAATATTCAAAAGGGTCCATTTTTGGCATTATTCGATCAGTTGCTCTATTCCCACCATGAACAATAAGACGAGAAAATACCCAAACAATGGAGCACACAATAGAGGACAAGAATAAGATTGCAGGTGTATACACTATACAGCACACATCCAGATAAGACAATTTCAAATTTGCTTCAGATAGTGAAGGCATACAGAATATTCAGCTTACCAAATGCCAGCCTTTTTCTAAAGGTTTCTTTCATGTAGTTGTATTTCTCAACCATGGAAAGTATGCTCCTTGACACATCAAGCAATGAACACTTTAGCTTTTGAAGGTCAACGGTGTATTTGGAACCAGCAAATGAGGAAGATAATGTATCACTCAATTGCTCATGTTGGCTGTGGCCACCAACCAAATATGGCCTATTTTCAACATACAAGCGCTTCAACGATGCAGCTGTAAGGACTTCAGGCTCTTTTCTTCCTCTTCTTCCAAAATAATTGTAAGGCTCTATTCATTAACAAACAGAAATCAGGAATCATAAAATGCACTGGTAAACAGTTGCACACAGAGAATAGTAGCAAAAGATGCCATCAATATAAAGCATTAACCAAAATCATTTCAGCAAACAACAGATAATGGAATAACAGTTCTGAGACATATAAATAGTAATGGAGAATAAGAATAGCATACCACTGCGAGCACATCCAGAAGGATTTGGTGGAGGAGTATAATCTGAATGTTCACAAGCTTTTTGTGCAACCCACTCATCAACAGCAGGACGCTCATTAGATACAGCTCTATGCTTCTTGCAGAAAGAAAGCAGCCGAATGCACTGATCCTCCTCATCCTCATCCATGGGGATTAAATGCAATCTGTCTTCATCCTCAAGCTATAAAAACGTTAACATCAAAAGAAGATAGGTTAGCATAACATATAGGAGAAAAGGAGAACACGGAGAATCCATACGTCACATAAAAAACTTCCATCACTATAATAAGAAGAATTCACCTCGACACAGAAGCCAGCAGCTCGTGCACAAAGAGGATGATAAGCCACCCGACACGTATGGTTTGAGCACTACACGACAAAGTAAGGAGGGAAACAAACAAAGTAGTGAGTTGGACAAGCATATTTTAAAGTAGAACTCAATCAAGTGACATGGATGCTAGTGCCTCTCCCAAAAGATCAAATTTATAGTACACAGAGAAAAAGGAAAAGAAAACTAATAAAGAAATCAAAGAAAGGAAGAAAATATTAGAAAAGGAAAGATAGTGCGAGAGGCCTGTAATGGAGCTAACAAATTCACTTTTGCACTTATTATCTTTTTTGTACTACTTGCATCTTCTCGATGCCATCAGTGATATCATTTACTTCATCAAAAAGAAAGATAGCATGAGAGAGAGAGAGAGAGAGCAGAACTTGTTAACAAAATGCAGAAAGAAGAAAAGAGATTCCACTTCGATAAGATAAGAGGATCAGCCGATGACTATCAAATTAGAGCTAAAGATTATATCTTAAACGTCACAATTAACAGAAGTCCTTTTCCTTTTTTTGAAATGATCAACTAACAGAATTCCTAAGGATTAGTTTTACAAAGCATCTGCAGAGGCAGACCAGAGTGTGTCACATCTTATCCAACCACAATCTGTTTCCAATCAGTTCGTAGACTACCAATTTGCATCATTATTCTTTAACATTTGAGCCCATATATTTGAGGATGAAGAAACAGAACACAGATAAAAAAATTAAATCTATACTTCTAATCTCCTAATAAATAGAAATGGGGTTAGGATATAAATCACAAGTTTACCTGAATGCAAGCTCCATAAGGAACACCACAGATACTACACAAGAGCTTCCAGCGGTCCTTTAAAAATAATAAACAGAAGAAGATATTATCACAAGAAACTGCGACAAACCCTATCTATGTGGACGTCTTCCACAACAAAAGACTTCTCTTCCTTTCGATAATTAAGCTATGAAAATTAATTGCATAAATCAGCAATATATGAGATAATGAGAGGTATAAGTAATTCTGGTCGATATTCTGAAAGTCCAATTAGGAAAAGTAGTTGCCGCATCTACATATATATTGCAATGGATTAAAAATGAAAAATGGCTTACAATCTCAATAAAATTTAGAAAAAAAAAAAATAGTAATAGATCTTAATGGTTAAAAATACGAAAGTGGGGTATGGTGGAATTATCATTCAAGATAACAATAATAATAATGGTGATAGTAGTAGAAGAAGAAGAAGAAGAAAATAGGGGCAGTCTTGGGTTTAAACATAATTATGAGAGCCTAAAGTACTTATTCTACAGGGCTTGGGCATTTTTAGTAGTATAGCCACGTGAAATATGAAAAAGTCATGGTTGAGTACCTTTAAAAGTGCAAACAACAACAGAGGACAAGACTTGAGGGTTTTTAGACAAAGATAAATAGAACTGCTATAGTACCTTGCTGATCCTGCTCAAACCATCAATTGGCTCCATTCTCTTTATATCAGATAAGCAAGTTTCTGAATCATGAGAGAGGGAATCAGGGAATCGAAACACTTATCGACAACGATAATCAGTCAGTAATGTGACAAAAAGAAAATTAATGACCTGGTATCCAAATGGCACAAGCAAGATGAGCCCAGCGTCCATCAGTAGTAGGCTTCATAGCACCGCCTGTATGGCATTAAAAATAAGACACAGAAGCAAGAAAAGAGCTGGGCAAATGAAGAGAAAACATGCAAGCAAAAGTAAGTACCGATAACAGGGCACAGGCAACAAGGGGGAGGGACTACTGGAGCTCCTGGACGACACAAATTGCATAACCAAAGTACTCCATCCATAGGCTCCCTCTCCCCATAGCATCTAGCGTGGACCTGAACAAATCATGACAAGCAAAGAACTTTAACCCGGAAGAATGGAATCAAATATTCAAGCCCAAATAAGAACAATGTATCACTCAAATATCATAGTAAAAGAGAACATCAACCAACACAGAAAATTTGTAATAAAACGTTCTGGGCACCCATAGGGAGGAACAACAGAGTCAAATCAATAAGTAATGTCTGGAATGTTCTCGCATAATTATAAGTTGATACAATATGGAAGCATCATAAGTAGTCCTTTTTTACATGATGGGTAAACAGTCACTTTGATCAATAACAAATAAAAAGGAAATTCCATGCAGGTTTAACAGAAAACAAGCAGCTATCACATCCGCACAATAGATGTGTGGATAAGAGAAATAGCAAGCTGGAAACATTCAACTCTAAAATAAAAAGGGAAAATAGATTACTATACTTTGTCTCAAAAAGAAGGAGAGACAGAGATTAGTATACTCACCATCATTCGGCATTTATCACACTGCAAAAATAAATTATTCTCATACTCCTGTAAAAGAAGAATCTACATCAGCATGATCCGAAGAAACTATATTGTTACTACTCAATTAGGGAAAGACAAAAATGATATGGATCACCAAGATGCAACTTCACTAGTTGTCATATAACAACAACACCCAAATAAGCAAAACAGATATCTCAAAAATCACACACTAGCTGGAAGTAACAAAAGCATAAGAAATGGAAGCAGCTTCTAACCTCATCCATATGGCAAACGTTGCATTTGTCCAGATCTTTCCATTTAACACGGACAGGCCTATATCCAGCAGGCAGATCTTGATTTTTTGAAGCGGCCAATTTCAAGGATTTTGCAAGAAGCCTGGAGTTTGATAATTCCTGACAGTATAATATATGCCTTAGCTAAGCAGGAGAAAAAGAAATAAGCAAAATATAGAATAATGCTTTCCAATTTCCATCAAATAAGTCATTCGCAGATTAAAACTTCTTAATGTGAGACTAAACAATGCGCTCACCATATTATGAGTTGGAACACTAAGCTAAATTATATTATCAACTTACTTTAAGATATTGTGCCAAACTATTTTTGTTTGATTGAGCAAGTCCAATAGATTTAAGACTTAATTTTTTCTAAATTTATTTTTAAAATAAAAAATATAATAGATGAAAAATCAGCAGTAAGAAGATGCTGCTATTACTAAAAGTCAGCAAAAGAGAAGCCAAAAATGAAAACACTGGCTATCCATACAAAAGATACAGCGAACTATGACAGGGTTTCACTATCATCTACCCGTTCATGTTTACACCAAAAGGATATCAGATTCTGCTCCGTACATGAGATACACATTTAAGAAAAACTCTAAATATTCAAAAGGGACTTCTATTCCATTTATGCACCACTGACAGCATTAAGCATCTGTTGCCTTCAATTACAACTAGATAATGGGAGAGTAGAACTATACGATATTTATAGTTAAATGGCACAGTATATTTACCAATTAATGGTATCCACCATATTCAGCTTCACTCGAAGATAGCAGTGCATTTTTATGATCTTTTTTTTTTGTAAGGCAAAATAATTTTATTAAAGTAGAGGCTGTAATGGTCTTATATGTTTATATAATGTTCGTCTTATCTTATCAAACACTTCTGAAGTATAATAGCTTGGTACAATTTGACTCCAAAGTGTTGAATAAGGAAACAAAACAGCACATAATATAGTCACTTAAATCTTATTCACAAGTAAAGTAAAACTGTACTAAGACAACTTCAAAGTCATTGGAGCCAATGATAGTAATATAAAACACGCTCAGATTTGCAATAATAAGACAGAACAAAAGTTGAAGGAACAGAACCACCATAAAGTGAAAATTGGGTGGAAGAGCAACTTATAATACCTTTATAAGTTTCAAAATTTCAGGATGAGAAAAGCCAAACATATGAGAACCCGATCCGAAAGTCCTTTCACTTTCACCGCCAGATATTGACTCATCAAAATTGTCAACTTGCGTCTTTCTCATCCGTTTGTAAACTTTATTCCAGGAAGCAGATGGTGTAGATCCCTTAAACTGCAAAAACAAGTACACCACGCGACTAGCACTATCACTTCTCTTAACATCTAAAGGCTAAACATTAATGCCTATTTGAAAGCAAAACAAATCCTAGATAAGAAAAACAAAAACCAGATCAAGTAGGTTTTCCATGATTGCCAGCTATTTTCCTTAGAGAGAGAAAAAGGTAGCAAGTTGATGTGGTAGAGACCATACGACGTTTCTTTTATGAACTAAAAACTAGTATGTTAAAAAGTTAAAACTAACCCCTACTAGGATAAAGAGCAGCACACATCTTAGCCAAGCTCTCAAGTGGACACACAACAGCGTAGATACTCGAGGATTCATCAGAGATTCAACATTTCACAAGCCAGCGGTTCAAATAACTGAATAAGGATGACAATGACAAAATAAAGATAACCACATTGATTATCTCCATTGAAATCCCCGATGGCTTATATTAGTGTTGTGCAACAAGCCAACAACACAATAAATCCTAAGTTACTTTGTTTTATATATTACTGACGGAAAGGTAGGGACTTCTAAGATTTAGCTGGCAATAGTCTTTCAAAGCTCAAAAACTTGAGCCTTAAATGTAAAGTTCAAACATAGCTTGAGCTCAATTTAAAAATCCAAGCAATACCTCTAAGGTACTTTAAACGCCCAAGTCAAACCCGAAGAGGCATGCCACAGAATTTAATCAAAAAGCCTAAGATATTTTTCAATAACAAGGTGCCTTATTCATAATTTAGCAAAGTCTGACAGGTGATTCACATGTATATCGTCAGAATCCAAAACCCTTTGAGGCATAAGCTCCTTGGATATGAGATGTTTATCACTCATATAAATAAATATTACTCCCTCCGTCCCAATTTATGAGGAATCCTTTCCTTTTTAGTCTATCCAGAAAAGGATATCATACTTCCTAATTTAGTAACAATTTAACTTTAAACCTCCCATTTTACCCTTAATGAGATGACTTATAGCTACAAAAGTCTGGCTTGTTTTTAGTCCACAATTTTCAATAGTCTTTCTTTATTTCTTAAACTTTGTGACCAGTCAAACAGCGCCACATAAATAGTGACAGAGGGAGTATTACTTCATCTGGAGAAAAAAGAGACAAATACGGTTTTAAGCATTCAACTGCAGTATCTAAACAGAACATAATGTAAGAACTTATGCTCTCTCCGGTCATTCCTATGGGATCTCAAAGTGCTTGAGATCATCAATTCACATTTTAATTCAATCCATTTCGTCTGGTCTCGTCCTTTGACTCAATCTTAGAGTATGATTGACCCTCTTTTTATCAGCAGAGCATGATTGACCGTTTTTACTCTTTGGGTATCAGTCTTGTTTTATAAGAGAGAATAGTGTAGTGTCCTTTTCATCTAATTGAAAAGCTTAATGAGCTTCAATAGATCAGTCAGTCCTTTATTACATCTACAAATAACTTCTATCCAATGCTTAAAGTTCACAAGCACTAGTACTTTGAACACAACATTTCTTAGCAAAAGGTGAAAAAAGAAAAGTTCCTCTCAGATTCTGGAATGGATACTAAGAATCTGAACAAGGGGCCCATTGTTTCGAAAGGGTGCTATAAAATTAATTGTGACAATAATACACTCAGTGCCTTCGTAAGTAAGATAGAAAACCATGGAACTTGACAGCAATTGAAAAACTGAATTGCAGAATCAAAGGAGAATAGAGCATATAAGTGAATGAATGAAGCAGTTAAAGAAAAAAATAAAAACTTGATTTGACAACATTGGATTGCAGAATACCTGTTCTCCACTATCTGACGTAACTCTAAATAAAGGTCGTGTCCTGAAATCAGGATCTCTCAGTACCTCCATCTTATACGAGACACGTACACCGGGATCTGGCCCAATTGAGACATAGAAGAAATGAATTAATTTTATACCAATTAATTCAAACAAAGGCACAACAGAACTGTTGCTGGAGAGGGAAATATGAACAAATACCTGTTACCGAAGGGAACTTCCTCACAGCAGTATAGCCTTCTGGCCAGATAAATTTCTCATCTCGAAAGAGCTCTGAATCTTCTACTATTTTCCCTGTACAGGACATTTGCACAACGAAGACTGATATAAATCGAATATTCATCAAGTGAAGAGAGAACATCAAGTCAAATTATGAGAATGGGGAATGTTAATCAACAAAATAGAGGGTGGAAATGAACACTGCAGTTTGGCAGATAATATGTTACAAAGGTGGCTTTCATGGACAAAATGACTGATTAACTTATGTCCGTAGAATCTGAAAATACCAATTAATCACTGTAGGGACAGCTATATGCTAAAGTAGTAAAACCATATAAGATTAATGATTATCTAATTGGAGGTAAAAATCTCATGATGTAAGAAGGGTGAAGAGGATGGGGAATGGTAAATGGTTTTCTGATACATCTGGAAGAATCTCAACCTCAAAAATATAAAATGCACTCAATACAATAGAATATTATTGCATTCTTTTGCTCTCCAGTAAGCATATAAGATTTAAAAAAATACCAAGGCTAACTACTTGCAAGTCCCCCAATTCAAATGGGCAACTTCTGATATCCTCAATCTTTCTCCTCAACCCTTCATCCTCTGAATCAGAACTGCCTTCACCTTCTTCGCTTTCAGTATTGTTATCAGCAGCGATATGATTCTGTATCCGCAGCATCCTCTTTGAGAGCTTCTGTTCCGTAAGATACCTGATCAAGAAAGTCAGAAGTATGAAATCAGTACAAACCTAGAGACCGAGTTAATACTAGGTAGGAAGATACCAAGATACACAAACCCCAAAGGCAGCAATAAGGAAACTTCTTTTGCAGCCAGAAGAAAGAAAAAGGCACAACAAATTTTTAACTTAAATTCACAACCAGGCTTTTGATTTATAAGTCAGCGTGCTTCATGAAGGAGTGTAGGAACCTTTGAACTCCATAAGACGAGGAAAATAATGAACAGTAGATTTTAGGCATGGATGGGTGTAATTTATCCACGTATCTGTTAACTATAGTAGAACTTAAGGCCGGAAAATGAAGGCATTTCAAGGTTTGTTCTTCCGATACAATGCACATGGATCACAATGTTTTGGCTGAAAGTCCAACACTAATAGTACTAAAGGATAGAAGCAAACCATATCACATGCACCTGAATATTGGTAATTATGGGTTGCTATGTTAAGCTGAGATAAAGGCTAAGAATTAAGATAAGACCAAAGGCCTAAATTAACACCCAACAATTCTAGCAAGAAACATATCCAATTATTTGGCTTCACTTTATTAAATATTAACAGTGTCAAGTTACCAATGAGACAACCTTATGATCTAAGGCCATGCTGAATAGAGCATAGTGGGGCCATAAAGTTCAATGCATGTGAAAAAGAACAATTAAAAATGCAAGAAAATATAAATACAGGAATCATGTCTTTAATCATCAAAGCTTTCACATGAGAAGAATATAATGTATGTATCAATCTTTTAAGAGTCATTTCTACTAGTCTAATACAATAGCTTTCCCTACTGTAATGACAGGCATAAAATGGAAAGAGCAACAATATCTAGCGAAGGACTAGACAGATGAAAAACTACAAATATAGGACATGCAAAACATTTAATCCTGGTGAAGTAACAACGAAATGACACAAAAAAATGAACTCAGATCAACAAGGCTCACATTTTTGCTTCGTCCAAACCTTGAACAAATTTTGGCTTTTTGCACTTGAGGTGAAATGAAGAAAGAAGCCCTCTCAGGAAAGAGATAACTTGCTTTAATTTAACCCTGGAATTCAATAACAAAGTTTCATAAGCCCACAACGAAGTAACTGAGCATATTACTGCTTAAATAGTAAATACAACTCCAATTACATTCAAAATAAACTTCCAAATTGCACACCTAGCAAAATCATGGGTGCCAAAAAACTGCACAAGAACAGATTTTTCCCCTGAAACTTTGTTTAGACCTTTACGCCCACCAGCAAGAGATTCATCCAGAACAATAGCCGGCCACATGGCATGACCTGTATTGGCCAATAAAACCAACAAAAAATCGGATATTTGCCATTTGGGAGATTTTGACCTCACAATTGTCGCAGGAAGTAAACAACCATGCAAAATTTAGTTGCTAAAAATTTTTATCTTTGTTATTTCTTCTACTTTGAGAGCTTCTTCCTAACTGCTTATTGACTGTGCGTAACCATATGAGTGGACATGATAAAGTTGCAAATCACACCAGAAGTTGTCAAGAGCTGAGAAAAATTCAGAAGTTGCAAATAAAGGCCATAACTTACCAGTCAGCTTGGCCCATATAATATCTCCAGGCTCAAGAGCTTCACAGTCATCTAAAGTAGCAGCTAATACAACCATCTCGTCAACATCAATTCCATCAGTTTCAGGACTCGTATCACTGGATCTCAACTTCAAACGGCTCATCTCCTCAAGTGAAACAGAAAACTTGACCCTTTCATTTGATAAAAGCAAATGCTCTTCATCCCCATCTACATATTTCACCTGCATTGGACTCAAAACTTGTTTCATACACTTACCCGTCAAAGGATCAAACAAAATTTGAACTAAAAGGAGCCAGAAAATCAATTACATGATGCCGTCCAGTCTCACAGTTGTACCCAATTACACGACCAGAGTACCAATCAGCATCTAATGGCCAATACACCTATCAACAAAGACTGTACAATTAGTCTCTTAAACTGATAATAACAGAAGTACAGAGCACATTCTAACCATTCTAAGTTTGAACAATTCACACCTTACATTGTAGTCCAATAAATTTCTTGGGATCAACTCCTTCAAAACTCAACCTGTACACCGCACAAACCCAAACACTTTCATACATGATAACACATACATACGAAGCATAAAATTGAACAAGGGAAAAAAGTACCAAACCCATTTCTTGGTGCGAATTGACCCTGGACTTTTGCTACTCAAGTGATTCTCCAAAACAGAATTTTCTTTTCGCTTCTTAATGTTGTTACCCCTAAAGTTAGAATCTTTACAGTCATTATTGCTGTGATTGGTATCAATTTTATTTTTACAAGCACTATTTCGAGTTTCTCGCAAACAAGACTCATTCAGCATAACACTATCATCCACTCCCAAATTTGCCAGCTCCGAACTACCCACCTTCCTCCTTTTCTTCTCCTTCTTCTTCTTATTATGCTTCACAACCACTACTACATCATCTTCTCCTTCATTGTCCCTCTCATTCTTGACACACATATTCACTACTTCTAAAGTCCCCACCTTCCTCTTCTCCGTGTTCTTTATAACCACTCTGTCTTCTTCGCCCTCAGTTTCCCCCTGGTCTTCTCTATTGTCAGTCGAAAAATTGGCTAATTTCTGCTTATCCTTACTCATTATAACCATTTCCTCATCTTCGCCCTTGTCTTCTCTGTCCCCATTCCATAAATTGGCTAATTTAGCTGACCTAGAAGCAAGCTTTGAATTAAACACTTTTCTCTTCTGTTTCCCCTTACTCTTTACAACCTTTTCCATGTCTTTGCCCTCGTCTTCTCTATCTCCATTCACAAAATTCCCTATTTTCACGGGCCGAAAAACTAGCTTTGAATTGCCCACTTTCTTCTTCTGCTTTTCCTTACTCTTTACATCCATTTCCTTGTCTTCGCCCTCATCTTCTCTATCGCCATTGGATAAATTCCCTAATTTCACACTCACTTTCCTCTTCTGCTTCTCCTTATACTTTCTACCAGCTTCGTCTTCTTCGCCCTCATCTTCACCCACAACGCCATTGCAACTACCTAATTTCACTGATCCAGACTCGTTTACTAACGAGTCGTAAAACGAGGGTTCATCCTGTCGTTTCCTTTTACGGCGGCGAGTGTAGAAGTGAGTAACCGGTGGTTTCGTTGCGGACATTGAGTAAATGTGCTGTGTGTGTGAATAATGCTTGGTGCGATCGTCGTCGGTGTCGAAATGTGGGAGGATTTTGCGAGCGGCTTTAACTTTTTTGGATCCAGTAGCGCCGCCGACGTAAGGTGAAGTAGCGGAGTAAACATCGCACAACGGAACGTATTTTAACGGCGTCACTCTATCGTCTCTATCATCGTCTACGTCATCGACCTGCTGCTGATTTTGATTAGGTTTTGCGTCTCCGTCGATAGGAAACGCCATTGAATTAGGGAATACAAGTTGAATTTATTCACTAGTTTTGTATGAATAGGGGAGATTTTGAGCTGAATTGGGATTTGGGATTGGAATTGGGATGTTTAGGGTTCGAGAGAATGGGGGATTGGAATTTGAGGGAGAGTGAGTGGTGTTTTTGGAGGGAGGTTTTGGGGGAAAAGGTATGGTTTCCCGCCGTAGGGGCGATACACGGCTTATTTATATGGAGGTGGAAGGGGAGGACTGTTTCACTTTTTCATGTTGCTACTATTTTTTCTATTTTTTATTTTTAATATTGTTGTTAACATACGCTTCATGTCATTTGCATCAAAACGTTTTGGATATTTTGACATATATAGGTATTTTGTTATTTATAGTAACTAATAATGATATCAAAATTCAACTAACTTTGACATGGTTAAGGATGAAATGTCTATAATGATTTTTTGAGCATCCTACTATTTGATATGTAAAAGTTTCCAAGAATTTTTCTTCCTCCTTTTAGATCTGTTGTTCAATTCAATTCGAACATTTTTTATTTGAGGTATGTATAAAAAGTAAAATGTTATTTAAAGTAAATAAAGTATTGAAGACGGCTAAGTATAAAGAAATAAAATTAAGAAGTGTTCAACGTCTAAAAAAATTTTGAATTTTTATCAATAATATTACTGTTACTATTCTAGATTTAAAAATTCGTTACGTCATTTAAAATTCCGTTATTTCGCTCTGGTGTGGAAAATTTTGAATTTCGCGCAAATAGTGTGTCATTTCTGTTTGAGTTTTTCTTTATAGAGTTACTATATATTGTTTCCTTATCATTTTAAGCGTGTGTGTTTCCAGGATTATTAGTAGTACAATGTATGTGTAATATATACATACACACACGGCGTAAGCACAACATATGCACGCCCACAAACCCCTATAGATATTTTTTTATTAATTTGTAATATAATTATTGCTATCTGCGAATACTAAAATATATATATATCTTTTAAATTGTGTTTAGTGTGTTGAGATAAAACTTCTCCAAATAATAAGTAAATGTTATTTGTTACAAGCCCGTAATATTATTCTATTAAAGACGCCAAACATATAGAAATAAAATCAAGATTTACTTATCATCTGAAAAGTTTTTTCTTTTTTTTAAAAAATGTTACTGTTACTATTCTCTTGTTTTGAAAGTTAGTTATGAGGTATTTAAAAATTCGTTTATTTCCCTACGTTATTTAAAAAAAAATCATATTTCACGTAGATGACATGTCATTTTTGTTTGAGATTTTATTGTTAAATTTACCATGTATTGTTTTGAATGAGCATATTTCAAGGATTTCATTCATTCCCCTCATATCCTTTAATATTATTTCAAAATTCGAACACAAGACTTTTGATTAATGTTAGATGACCAATTAACCAATCAACAAAATTATTTGTTACAAATAAAATTTTGTTATTGCATGAAAGAGATATATGTTGGTTAATTTGACTAACATGTAAGGGTCTATTCCACCGTAACTTTTATGGTTGTTGCTTCTCTTTTCTCTTTTTTTTTTTTCTTGTAATATCAAATTTAAAAAAATGTATTTTCTGCCCTTTTATGGCTTTCTTCATTTTGGCATATAGTTTTCTTTTCTTTGCTTATTTCTTTTTCTTTTGGGCTGACATAAGCTTCATGCCATTTGCATCAAATTGTTTTCTCTCTCTTTCTTTCTCCCTCTCTATATATATATATATACACTTATTTTGTTGTTTATAGTAACTAATGATGACATCATAATTCATTTAAGTTTGATAATGTTAAGGATGAAAGGTCTTGATGATTTTTTTTTCTTAAACATCTAGTGATTGGGATAAAAATTAAAGTTATCACGATATATGTTTTTGTTTCTTTTAAGGCTTGGTTTATTGAAGAGTTCAAGTGTAGAGAAATAAAATCAAGACCAACTTACTGTCTAAAAATATTTTAAATATTTTTCTCAATTATATTATTGTTTATGTTTTCAGGATTTTAATGTTCGTTACATAGCATTTAAAAAGTATGTTATTCTTTCCGTTGTAGAAAAATTTAATTTTCAGGCAGATGACGTAATCTTCTTTTTGTAAAGTTGCCGTATAGTGTTTTCTTATCATTTTATATGCACATATATTAAAGTTATCAAGTTTTTGATAGCATTCTTTGACTTACCAACAATGTTACAACACGGGAGGGTATACTTATAAGCAAAATGCATAAGTACCCTGACTTGTACCCGAATTTCTAATTACATATTTTTTTTGCGGGAATCCTATTACCCCCTAGACTTATTTTAAAAAAATTATTTGCACTCTTAACGCTGACAACCAAACTCTTGGCAAGTGGTGAGCTACACACGCCCTTTTAGTACTTTTTTATTCTTTCTTCTTTTTCTTATCCTTTTTTCTTATTTCTTATTATTCTCATTTTTTTTATTTCATTCTCTTTCTTTTTGTTTTGGTCACCGGCAGCATAAAATGGTGGTCATCAGAATTTCAGAAATACCATTTTTTTCGGCAAATTTTTTTTTCCGGCGATAGATTTTTATCCCGATTTAAGTGTGTTTTGTTTTATATGTATATAAATTTTTCTTGAAAGTGTAATTTATGAGTGGGAGGAAGAGCAAAAGAAATAAAAATAAATATAAGCTGAGAAATTTTTTTTTAGTTATAATTTCATTACATTATTTTTTTCGGCGTGGAAAGGTTTTTCGATGATGATTTTCCCCCCAAATCTGAGTGTATTTTGCTTTGCTTATGAATATAACTTTTTTAGAGTTTAATTTGTGTGTGAAAAGAAAAAATGAAAGAAAAATGATTAGACAAAGTCACTCGTGAATGAATTTCCGCCGGAATTAGAAAAGAAACGAAAAAAAAAAGGTAAAGGAAAAGGAAAAGGAAAAAAAGAAGTAAAAAATAATTTAAAAATCGTTTTTTCTTGCTTCTCACTCTCCTTTGGGAGAGTGAAATACACGCACTTTGCCACGTCAGCATTAAAGGTATAAATAATTTTATTTAAAATAAGTTTAGGGGGTAATAAGATTTTCGCAAAAAAAAAAGTGTGTAGTTGGAAATTCAGGTATAGGTGAGGGAGTGTTTATACATTTTTCCATAATTATACGTACGCACACGACATGCACACACCATATGCACGTCTACACAACTATACATAAATCTATGTAGGTAACTTATAATTTAATTATTAAGTAAATTATTTTTTATATGCTAAGACAATATTTCTTAAAAATAAGAAAATGTCACCTAGCATAAATAAGCAACATTATTAGTGCCGCGGCCCAATTTTTCCTCCATTAGGTATAGTGATAAAATCTAGTCTTAGGGACTAGATAAGCCTAACATTTGTAGAATAACAATAATAATTAAATAACACCTAACAACTTCTGAAAATAGAAATTTCTATAGAATTTACAATTCTCAAAACATGTAGTACAAGTCATAAGCTCTATAGAGTTTGCTACAAATTCTAAATACAACTGTTTGAAATAAGGTAAACAATGTGAATACAAAATCAGAAGGTGACTCCAAAGCGTGCGAATGCAGCAGCAGGTTTACCTTGAGTCTCCACAACGACAATCTGCACAGCTAGCTAATGATCAACTAACCCTGAAATACCTGGATCTGCACAAAAATGTGCAGAAATATAGTATGAGTACACCACAGCGGTACCCAGCAAGTATCAAGACTAACCTCAATTGAGTTGTGATGAGGAACAGTCAAGACACCTACTGGACTAAATAACTTGAACAAGTATAAGTATAGGAATAACAAAGTATGATATCTACACAGAGACTACACGAAATGGAAAATAATACGGTAATTGCAGTAAGAAAGAAAAATAACAACTTCAGTGGAGTACCATAATAATGACACGGAAGAATGAATGGAAACATAGCCTAAACCCGATAGTCACAGATAAAGAAAGGACAAGTAACAACTCAACAAAAACGACCTCTTTCACACCAGGTTTTAGCCAATAAACTCCACACGGGTCCCAATACCTGACCCTAACACTTGGCATCTTGTGCTCTCATTACACTTTATAACCGCAATGACGACTCATGTGCCAGATAGAGCCATTCTCACATAGAAGGCAAGTAAACAAGGGTGTGCATCTTGTTGATCCCTAATTTTTTCTATAATATTTCAAACTATGCCTAGGCATCAATTAGTATTTTTCATACAATTTCTGCATTTTTTAAAATATTTTAACTACTTTCTTCCAGCATTTATTTTATAAAAAAATCATTAAGTTGCACCATAAAATAGTTTTAATAATTTTTTGTGGCTTAATATTATCATTTGCATTTGTATTAAGTCTCAATTATTGCACAAATATTCACATCTATATTTTTAGGATACAATTACAATTATAGCCTATGCATGTATTATTATATTATTTTATCAAAAAATAGCCTTTTATATTTTTAAAATATTAAGTAATTACTTTAAAATATTTCCATGTATTAAAATTATTTTTTATAATTTATTAGACACCCTTTTAAAATTGTTTTAGCAATTAATTAAGTATTTAATAAATAGCCATTTTCATTTAAAACTTAGCCTGTCAACTAGCCCAATTTTAACCCCTTGAACCAGCTAAGAAACCCCGGGCCCAATACCCATATGCCCTAACCCAATACCTGGCCAAAGATCAACGGTCTAGGTTTCCCCTTCCTAAATTAAACCTAATGACCCTCCCCCCCCCCAAAAAAAA
>MU753064.1:21631-76821 GCA_026770625.1 Nicotiana glauca | reverse complement strand
CCCCCCCCCCCCCCAAAAAAAAAAAAACCCTCTCATTTCCCTCACCTTCCCCGCCATCACCTAATCCCTTCCCTCTCCAATGCTCTCAAGACCTAACCTTAATCAGACCTTGTCGTCACTCATCTATGGCTATTCATGGTGGTTTCTCACCACCCTCAGGCCTCTAACGGCCTCTCCTCTACTGGTTTCACCATCTCTAGGGTCCTCAAGGGACCAGGGTTAGTCTGCTTGCATCTATGGTCCTTTCTCGCCTGTTTTAGGTTGTTCCGGTGTGATTCCGACTAAGAGCTTCCTATATTGCCTTAGATTTATGGGTTTCTGAGCTTGCTTCTTCACCTCTATGTTGTTCTTCTCGAAACCCTAATTTCTTCTATACTCCTTAGGTCTGTACATATCTGAGATATTTGGACCGATTTCATATGATTTTTTACAAACAAAAAAACTTATGATTTTTACAAGGATATTCTGATTTTCGAATGGTTTTTCATTTTTCTAAACTAGGGTTTCCTGAAATTTCTTTCCCAAAAATGTTTGATGGTTTTGAGTATTTGAGCTTCTGCTTCTTATGTGTCTTGACTGATTTCGTAAGGTTTTCTCTAATCTCAACTCGTTTATATTAAAAGCCCTAATTTTTTCGACATTTTTTGTTTGGTTTCTGAGTTACTCGTATGCTGACTTTGTCCTTGCTTTAGTTCTTGTAATTTTTCTTTAAGCTAATTATACGTCTTGTGATTTTTATCCCGATATACCTCTACTAAGGTCCTTGGTTCGATTTTTCTACTGATTCTATATGTTTTGGCTGTTCATGGTAAACCTATATTTTTCTCCTTAAATCAGTGTCGTTTTCTTGATTTATCAATTTGTTTCGTTAAAGTTATGTGTCAAATCCTGACCATTCATTTCTTGCCTTATTTTGTCTGCAAGTCTTGCTGACTCTTTATGTGATTTTCTCTTTGATTGAACCCTCGACTATTCTGAAGTTCTTATTTCCTGGTTTGATTTGAACTCTTTTCCTTAACAAAACTTTTGATTCTTATTTCTCTACTTGGTTTGATTGAACTCCTTACCTTAATTAGTTTTTTCCCTTGCCTTTTTTTGTTATGTGTTGATTCTTATTGATTGTTTTTTTAATTGAAACTTTTGTTCATTTACCCCTAATTACCTATTCTATACCCAAACTTTACTTGATTCCTTTCCTTAAATATCTATCATGCTTTTACCGTTGATTGATTATCCCTTGATTAAGGCGAAGACTTACTGATTTTACGTGTGTGACTGATTCTGTGAATTTCCTCAATTGCTACATAATTGATCCCTTGCCTGATTTTGTTTAACTCTTGATTACTATATAAACTCCCCATTATTTTAACTTCTGACACGAACAATAGTTCATAAACTATCATTTTACACTCTAAAAGGCTCTATCTCTGCTTTCTTTGCTACTTGTGATCCCTATTATTCTAGCCGACTGCAAGTCAAGGTTGGGAGTTGCACAATCTCTTGTTCACATCTTGTGTTTCTTTCTTTAACTAGGTATGCTTCTGATTAATTTTTAAGAATCTAAACATATGTGTTTATTTATTGTCTTAGTTCATATGGCCCGAGTCTATTATTGCTTCTGTTTACTACTTACCCAACATGCCCAATGCTGCCTATTCAAACCTGTGATTAGTATGTTTTCACTTTGCCTGCTTGTTTGTGTAACGACCCGGCCGGTCGTTTTCAGTATTTACGCCCCAATCCCCTATTAAGTGCATTTCCCATGTTTGTTTCTGCTATTTTGATTTGTTGGGATGTTCGGCTTTGAGTTTTGGAGTGTTTTGGGACACTTGGTCCCTAAATGTGAGCTTAAGCTTTAAAATTTGGATAGTAGTCAGAGCAGTGTGAAAACGGCCTCAAAATGGATTTTTGTTGGTTCCGTTAGCTCCATTGGGTGATTTCAAGCTTAGGGGAATGTTCAGATTATGTTTTGGAGGTCCATAGCTAATATATGCTTGAAATGCCGAAAGTTGAATTTTTTAAGTTTCTGGTTCTATAGTGGGATTCTGATCTAAGGGTCGGAATGGAATTCCGGGAATTGGAGTAGCTCCGTAGTGTTGAATGTGATATGTGCGCAAAATTTCAGGTCATTCGGACGAGGTTTGATAGGCTTTTTGATCGAAAGCATATTTTGAGAGTTTTTGAAGTTCTTAGGCTTGAATCCGATGCTAATTGGTTGATTCGATGTTGTTTGGGGTGTTTGGGAGATTTGTATAAGTTTGGATAGTGGTATATGACTTGTTTGTGCTTTTGGTTGAGGTCTCGGGGGCCTCGGGATGATTTCGGATGGAACGGAAACTTGGAAACTTGGAGTTTGCAGCTGAATCTTTGGGCTGCTGTCATAACTGCATATGCGGTTGAGAGGCCGCAGATGCGGAATTTAGCCACAGAAGCGGCCAGCTGAGGAAAAGCAAGGAGTCGCAGGTGCGGAAGGGTTTACGCACCTTTGTGACCGCAAATGCGGTGTGTAGGTCGCAGGTGCGGATTTTGGGACTTTAATGAGTTTCGCAGGTGCGTCATTTTTCCGCAGAAGCAGGACCGCATCTGCGGTCCCTTGACCGCAGAAGCGAAAATGTTGGGCAAAAAAATCAGAAATTTGAGGGTTTAGTTTCAAAAGTTATAAATTGATTTGGGAGCTCGAGATTGGCGATTTTGAGAGGGATTTTCACCTAGGTGTTTTGGGTAAGTTATTCTTACTCAGTTTTGATTGTTTTCCACAAATCTATGCTTAAATTCTTCCTTTAAATTCGAATTTGGGGTAGAAAAATTGAAGGAAAGTTGGAAAAGTTATTAGACCTAGCATTTGAATTTGGATCACGGTTTTGATGTCGGATTTGGATAATTTTGATATAAATGAATTCGTGAGAGTATGAGGATTCTGAAAATATAAATTATACCCGATTTCGAGACATGGGCCCAGAGGGCATTTTGGTTATTTTACCTAATTTCGCGTATTAGCATAGAATTTATTTATAGAATCAGTTACTTGAAGTGTTATTTATATTATGCAATTGAATTTAATAGATTTGGACCATTTGGAGTCGAGTACTCGTGGCAAGAACGTGGTTTCGGGTTGACTTTTGAGTCAGATCGAGGTAAGTGGCTTGCCTAACCTTATGCGGGGGACCTTCCCCTTAGGATTTGGTATTATTGATAATTGAAATGCCTTGTACGTGAGGTGACGAGTGTGTACTTGTGCTAATTGTTGAAAATCCGATTTCCATTAAGTAATTACTAGTATGTTTCTTTTCCTGTTTATACTGCTTACGATTTAAGTCCAATGTTAGCTAAGGAAAGCATGTCTAATTGACTTAATTGTCGTACTTGATCAAAGTGTCTTATTTGGATTACGTGCAACATGCTAGGTTAGAAATACTTGTTTTACCTTGGTATGGAACTTGAATTGAACTGTGTACTCTTCTTGTTGTTGCTGTGTTTTTACTTTGGGACTACGGGATGGTATCCCGGGAGATCCCCCCGTATGTTTACTTTAGGACTACGGAACGGTATTCCGGGAGATCCCCTTGCACATTTACATTGGAACTACAAGACTGCACCCGGTAGATTCCCCCTGTACTGAGTATTTACATTTGTGACTACTGATTGGTATTCCAGAAGATCCCCTCGCATTATGATTTGGACTACGGGACGGTATCCCGGGCAATCCACTAGATATTTATATTTGGGACTACACGACGGTATCCTGGGAGATCCCCGGTTGTTATCTTTGTACTAAGCTGTATTTCTTTCTGTATTTACTTACCTCTGTAGTAGTTGTTGTTGCCTTTTATATCCTGTGTTACTTTTACTGTTGTACTTGCTTATACTGTTTTGTTCTCCACTGTTAAACCTTATATTTTATTTAACCTTAGTAGGGCCCTGACCTTCCGCGTCACTACCCGAACGAGGTTAGGCTTGGCACGTACTGAGTACCGATGTGGTGTACTCATGCCCTTTCTGCACATGTTTTTCATGTGCAGATCCAGGTACTTCCACTCAGACTTATCACGCTTGAGACGAGGCGCTTGTAGAGACTCCAAGGTATATCTGCCGTCACCGCAGACCAAAGAGTCCTTTTTTGCTCTCCCTTTTTGTATTAGCCTTTATGTACTTTGGTTTCTTTGTTAGATATTCTGGAGTTGGATGCTTGTAGACATTCAAAGGCTTGTGATCATGAGATTCCGGGTTTTGGGAAATGTTATTAGTTTCGAGAGTTGTTATTGTGTATGTTGAGCGTCATTTTAAACACTGTTTTATTTCACTATTTTGATTTTTAATTATTTATTCCACAATTTTTGTTTATATTCCGCATTGTTTGGCTTACCTAGTCGTAGAGACTAGGTGCCGTCACGATGGTTCACGAAGGGTGAACCGGGGTCGTGACAGTTTTCTATCTTGTTTAACACCTCTACATATGTAACTAAACTGTTTGATTAGATGCTATTTATCCGACATGCCTAAACTCTGCTTCTATGTAACTAGCATGCCGTCACTTGTTAATACCTGCCTAGCATGCTCGTTTAAGTCTTTACTTGTTCTGTCCCCCTCCTAATAAGTTAGTCAATCTCCTTAAAGTGATTCTAGTTGTGTTGTTTAGATGTCCTCAACATGTTTCTGCTCTGGTCTTTGCTGCATTCTATCTAACCTACTAGTTCTATAGAACCCTTCAAAACTCTATGTATCCTGCTGTTTGTGTGTTCCATTGAAGTGTACTCTCTATGTTCTCAGCCCCTCTTCCCTTATGTGAAAGTTGTTTGCCAAAGTGCTCCCTAAAACTGTTTGTTCTATGACTTGTATTCTGATTGCAAATTGTTTCTTTACACTTTCCTCAAACTGTTTTATCACTAAAATTAGCACTATTTTTTTCTAGAAATTCTTTTCAGCCCTAAAACCTTTCTTTATACTATCATTAAATTCTTTCAAACTATTATGCACTCCCACTTACTCTTAGAATACTAGGTCATGCCCCTCTGATATATGTACTGCCCTGAGACCCTTGAGATCTCTCTGAACTCTGACATTTCCACATTGCATCTAAATCAGTTATTATTTAAAAAGGTCTAGGTATGAGCAATGCCCGGGATTCTTGAGGTCCTTTGGGAACTCTGACACGCCTAGGCTCCCTTTTTGGGCCTACCTCAGGCTCCCTATAGATTAATTTATGTTCTATTTATGCAGTTTTATTCAATTTATTGGTTTGTAATAATTATTGTAAACAAATAGAGGGGTGACTAGTAAAACGAGGGGGTAGTTATATATTATGGGTAAAATGTGTAGATAATATGCCTATAGGATCTGCTTGGATTTAAATAAATTCTGCATACTTTACTTTTACATAATTAGAAGGCATGCCTATACGATCTAAATCAACTTTTAATAACTAGATACCATGTCTATAGGATCTAAATGAGCTTTTCATAGCTAGATACCATGCTTGTAAGAGTTAAAATCAGCTTTAATATAAATCATGACTATATGAGTTAAAATCAGCTTTAATAGAAATCATGCCTATAGGGGTTTCACTTTGATCAAATGAATTTTGCTTGCGTCATATTATGTTTAATTAGAAACCATGCCTATAGGACTAAAAACCATTTTAGTAAGGAAAATCAGTTTAATTCATGTTTGTTTATCCTGAATTGGTTTAGTTAACTAATCTTTAATAAGTTTCAACAATGCCTTAAATAATATTGCTAGAAAGCATGCCTATAGGATCCAAACTGCCGTCTAAAACTGTTTTTTCTTTAGTTATATTCTTAATAAATAATATATATCATGCTCATAAGACATCACTGTTATACGTCTAGGCAAGCATGCAAGGCGATTAAAATTCTACAAACGATAAAACTACACCTTGTTATTTGAGACTGCTCACATTTCAACAGGTTTAAAAGAATCAATAGGCAAGTAGGATTCAGTTCTTTGTTGCTTTGGTCCTAATTTAATATTGTATACTCTCTGCTCACCTAGATATCATGTTCTAAGGTTTTTCTTCTTAAATCCTTGAAACTGTTTTTTGAGACGTGCACTTAGTTGTTCTGTTTGCGGAGATAAAATGTGAGCCTGTAATTGTTCCCTCTTTAAATGCAGTCCTGATTGTTTTGATTGATTCTTAGACTTTTCTCCCTTAAATACCTTAGGATGGTCTAGAACCACCTAAATTAGAGGTCCTAAATACCTCCAGGGCCACAAGGAAGGGACGGGTAGTGCACGCATAGGATATCTTTCAAGGTTGCTGGAACGCTTTAGGCTATAACCAGGGGAGGGAATTGGGTAGTAAGGAATATGATGACTATGCACTAATGTCACGTGTAGCCCCTCGTTGAGGAGTGTTTACCGGGCATTGTGTGGGTAAGATCCTATAGGCTAACCACCCTAGGACCCCTCTTTCCCAACTCCCGTTGTTTAAATAAATTTACTTTTCTTTATATATGTGCAACTTGTTCAAACCTTTTCCCTTGTTCCATTACTTGAATCATACATGTGCTTAGAATGTCAAAACATGCCTTTACTTGCAAGTACATGTTAACACCATTTATTTGTTAAAATGACTAATTCACATAGTTTAAGATCGGTCGGGACCCCTCAAGGTCATTTCGAGCCCTTACCGTAGATCTCTGGTAATGCAAACTAGTCTATGAGTTAATTGCACAAGGTGCCCTAACGCACCATAATCCGTTAGGTGGCGACTCTTCAAATACCAAATTCCTAAAAGGAAAACGAGTTATTTCCCTCATGAATGTCGAAACCCAGACTTCCCCGTCAAAAATGGGAAAAGGGGGCACGACAGCATGGGGACTCTGCTGGGGATATTTTAGGCTCCTACCATAACAAACTTATCTTTGTGAATTAGTCAAATCATGCTCTATCCCACATACCTTTCCCCTTATTTGAATTTAACCGAATATTTTTTCAAGCATTTATGAGTCTTTATTCCTGAAACTGACTTGTTTCATTGTCTTTTTTTTTCCTGTAACTATCTCTTCAATTATTTAAATACTGTATTTATTATCTTCTTACGTGCAAATACTTGAAAACATGCTCTTTATTGCTGCATAAATCATGCTCAACATCATATTTCACTCGTGCGTAACCAATCCCATAGCAACGCATGATGAGTGTTTGCACTCTTCCTATATATCACCCTTTAAATTTGGAAAGACGTATTTGCGGTAAAACTAGTCGATCAGCGGTGTGTTTGACGGTTCCGTGCCTTTCCCCCTCGAGTTATCTGCTTGAGGGTCCCGGTCTAGACCTCTATAGTAACCTTACTTTGATTAAATAGTATATGCATCATGGTCAAACCTAGCCGGGTTAATATGTTGTCCACATAATAACCCTTTAAGGCAAGCCTTGTCCAAAGGTCCACCAGGTTTTCCATAATCCCAACGGATGTAACCACGATTATGTGCATCAAGTTGGAGAAATAAGTGCCAATATGCTAATCATTACTGTATAAATATGCGAATCCGGAGGGGGAAATGGCCTAACTCTCTTTATCTTGCAGAAAATGAGGCACGAGGTCCCCAGATTCGGTATAGTTAGCACACCCTCACTCTTAGGAAACTTGCCTTCTCCGATGGATCTTCAACTCAACAAAATGATGATCGAGACTGCAACTATGTTTTGGGATAAGGAAAGGGTTGTGCTCCGTTTTGGGAACATAAAAATGACACCTCTTCTAGAAGAAATAGGAGGATTTGTTGGGTTACCTTGGATAGTCCTAATCTGTTGGCACCTGAAAATCGCACTGCTAGGGGATTTTTGAAGATGATAAAGCTGAATAAATATGACAGTTGAAATGCCTAAAGGACTCCTACATACCTTTTGAGTTCCTTTATGAAAGATACGGTCACAACAACTCCTATCATCTTTTTAATGATGAGTTCTCAATCACTTCTTTAGGTTGGATTCATTGTAGGGTCTTTATGTTTATTATGTGTTTCTTGGGATATTGGTATTCCCAATCCAAAGGAACAAGATCCATACTAGATCGACCATGGCGACCAAAACTCTTATGGATGGGATCGAGGGAAAGACATACACTATCACCCCTATGATCGTTGCATACACGTACCGGGCTTTGGAGCGATGTCAGAAAGGGTTCAAGTTCTTTGAGGGTTGCAACTTGCTGCTACAAGTCTGCTTGTTGGAACATCTCCAAAAGGGACAATACCGTCAAGAATTTTCGCGAAGGTCGTGGGATGATCACATAGCCTTCCATCATCCCAAAAGAATGAACTATATTACAGACACGTTTGCTCAGCCAAAGGACGCTGCAGGAAGGGTACAACTTTTTGAAAATTTGACTAAGGATCAAGTCCAGTGGATGTTAGAGTGGTTCCCTACTGACAAATTCATCATCAGACCTAGGGATTTTCCGCACTTGGGGTTGATCGGGTTGAGGAGCATATACCCTTATGCTCCTCTTAGGGTTATGAGACAAGCAAGAAGGAGACAAATCATACCATAGGTCGCCAAAATGTGTCACTTCAGAGCCACTTTCCAAGGTGACGCCATCCCGTATAAGAATGAAGTGCAACACATGTAGACCTTAAAGATAATTGTGGAGAGGGATACTATTGAGCCATACAATATCACGCGGGCCACTCATACCTTTACCCTTCGTGGTTGGAGGACAACATAACTGGGATCGTTGAGCCAAGGGTTGGGCTAGGAAATAGGGTCATAGATGATGTTGTTGAAGCTGAGGTGAAGTACAACAAGTTGCGAAAAAGAGTTCGGGAGTCTGAAGCCGAGCCTATGGCATTGCATAAGGCTGATATGGAGATGATTAACGAGTGGAAAGAAAGAGCTGTTAAATCTAACGAGAGGCTGGAATACCTGGAATACAGTTTAATGGAGTTGGAAGGGAAGATGAGAAAAGGGTTACTGACCGCTAGAACACTGAATCAAATGAAGCAGGGAATCTGGCAAGGGCATTCCGGCTGCTGAACCTGCACGAGTTGGGAGAGTTGATCGACAAGAGCATCCGATATGGAGAAGGTCCTCCGGGGACCAAGTAGATTAGATTTATTTGCTTTCCTTTCAAATGTAATAAGGCCAAGAGTCATTAGTGACATTATCTTATTTAGTTTCGTTTTGGTTTGTTTACTTTTACTTTAATGAAATGAGGCAATTACTGGCACTAAATTTCTCCAAATTTATTTGTCACTAGGCCTACCTCGGGCATAACGAGGATCCCAAATTAGGACACGAATTGATATTCCAGCAATATGTGTTTAAATATTGCAAACATTCTAGAATCCTTACTGACTGGTTTACCTTTTCGTTTTTCTTTATTTCTTATTCCCATCCCCTAAGGTTGGTTCGCTCATACTGGCATCATCAGCATATCACACCATATCCAAAGGCCCTCCACCTTCTCCTCCTCCAAATAATACAAAAGGAAAAGGAAAAGCAAAAATGGAAGATTTAAGTGGTATTCGAAAGGAGAATGTTGAGAACGCAGAAGTTTCAGACGGTCGGAGTACTCCGGCACCAAATGATCTAGTCTTGAGGTTGGAACAAAAGATATTGGAGCTACAAGGAGAGCTTGATCAGGGCCGAAATTTGGCAAACTTGTCACTCACCCTGAATGTCCCCGACATCAACTAACAAAACACAAATAACCTAGCACCTCCCCAAAACACACCAAACCAATATCCGCAAAACCCTTCTGCACCGCATCAATACGCAAACCCCACCCCAAAATCTCAACCCCCTACCAATACTAACTCCGCCACAACACCACCATCAACCAATCTAGTACCCACCAACCACCACTTACCACACTCCCCAAAACACACCACAACCCATTACCGATCCTCAAAACTCTATAATGACCGCTATTACACCCAGGCACCGGGCACTCACCAAAACAACCCCATATACGTGGAAACTGTGCCTCACTCTATCTGACCAATCTCCTATATCCCAGAATCCTCCGAGAAGGACCTGCTCATTAAAAACATAGCTGAAGAACTCAAGAAGTTGAGAAGCCGAGTTCAGGGTGTCGAAGGCGGCAAAGGAATAGAAGGTTTGAATTATGAAGACCTATGCATACAACCAGATGTAGAACTGCCAAAGGGATACAAACCTCCCAAGTTCGAGATGTTTGATAGTACAAGTGATCCCAGGGTTCATCTTAGGACCTATTGTGACAAGCTTGTCGGGGTCGGGAAAGACAAAAAGATTCGGATGAAACTCTTTATGAGGAGCCTTACTGGAGATGCTTTGTCCTGGTACATCAGTCAAGATCCCAATAAACGGTCCAATTGGGTGAGTATGGCGTCAGATTTCATGGACCAGTTCAGGTTCAATACAGAGAATGCACCGGATGTTTTCCATATCCAGAATCTTAAGAATAAACCCGCCTAAACCTTCTGAGAGAATGCTACTTGTTGGAGGTCAAAAGCAGCCAAGTTCAGTCCATCTTTGGACGAGGAACAGATGAACAAGTTCTTTGTCAGATCCCAGGATCCACAGTATTATGAAAGATTAATGGTTATTGAAAACCATAAATTCTATGATATCATCAAGCTTGGGGAAATAATTGAGAAAGGCATAAAAACGGGATGGTAACAAATTTGAGGCATTAGAGGCCACAAATAAAGCATTACAATCAGGCGGCATATCGAAGAAAAGAGATGTTGGGGCAGTAATGGTGGCTCAAGGCCCGAAATCTCCACTTACATATCAAATACCTCCATCCACATATCAAACACCTCCACCCACATACCAAGCATCACCACCCACATGCCAAGCACCACCACCCTCATATCGACCTTAATCTCCCAGATATTCCTAGCCAACCACTACCTGTCATACCTATAATTCCCAACCATCCCATTTCCAATCACCTCCAAATCGCCAAAACTTTCCAAGACCATGACCCAGTTTCGACCGCAAGCAACCCAGACAATACACCGCCATTGCTGAACCCATCGACTAGTTGTTTAAGAGGTTGAAAGCCCTGGGTTATGTCACTCTTGTTCCCGCCGTGGCATTAAAAAACCCATCACAACGGGTTAATCCAAATAAAATTTGTGCCTACCATTTCGTTATGAAGGGGCACACCACCGATGAGTGCCTAAAATTGAAAGATAAGATCCAGACGCTAATTGACAACAAGGTCATACAGGCAAAAGAAGTCGCACCCAATGTCCGCAACAACCCTCTCCCTGATCATAGAGGCAGTGAAGTACATGTGATAGAGAAGAACGAAGAATGGGACCCTGAGGGGTCGACTGGGCTTATTCGGAGGGCAATGACTTTAAGCCCTCAGTCACACTTACTCCTATTGCAGTACAAACTCAGTCACCAATCGAGGTTGAGGTTGTTGCATCAGTTCCATTTAAGATAGAGGTGGCTCCGACTGCAGCCACCCCTGCTCCGTTTGAAGTAGAAGTCGTCACACCTTTCACAGTGACAGTATCAACCACACCTCCTTTACACTCAAAATCAATACCTTGGGATTACGTTGCCGAAGCTCAGCGAAAAGGGAAGGAAAAGGTAGAGGAATGCGATGCTTCACAAGGAATGACCAGGACCGGAAGAGTCTATACACCTAAACACCTGGGAGGACCAAGTAAGGATGCCACTACCAAGCAGCCTGTCATTGAAATAGGGCCAGATGAAGTTTGTAGGAAAGTACAAACAAGGGAATATTCCGCCATTGATCTGAACAAAACCCTATCTCAGATATTCATCCTTTCACTACTGCAAAATTCAGAGGCACATAAGAATGCTTTAATAAAAGCGTCGAGCGAAGATTATGTACCCAACAACATCATCGACAGAGAGATGGACAATATAATAGCTCAGGTGCTGGAAAGTCACGAGATAATCTTCCAAGAAGATGAGTTGCCACCTGAAGGGTTGAATCACAACAGAGCATTGCATATCACAGTGCAATTTGAAGACAAGTTCATTGCCAGGGTCTTGGTTGATAGAGGTTCAAGCCTTGATATTTATCCATTGGATACTCTAAAATACGGGCAGGAATCGTGAATGTGAAATTTTTTGATGGGTCTCAAAGGACCACATTGGGGAAATTGACCTTTGCTTGCAGATGGGGCCAACTTGGTTCGACGTCGAGTTTCAGGTGCTTAACATACCGGCCTCATACAATCTTTTGTTGGGATGACCATGGATCTATGCCGCTGGGGCCGTGGCATCCAAACACTACATCAAGCTGTGAAATTTGAATGGAATCGTCAATAGGTGATCAATCACGTAGATGGGAGTAACCCCATTTACACCAGTCAAACCATCCCGGTTACCGGGAACAGAAGAAGGCTGGAAGGGGAAACCTATCATCACATTGAACGTGTCAATGCCGTTGAGAAAGACAAATGGTGTAGTATAAAAATATAATGCATACTAGCATTTTCTGGGTATGATCCCGGCAAAGGGCTGGGGAAGAATCTCCAGGGTATCGCTAAACCAATACGGGTAAAGGGTCATGGTACTACCTTTAGACTCGGATATCAGTACACATGGTAAGAATACAATGATTGGTCGCCTCCATAGAACTGACCGTATTACCCTCTCAAGCAACCAGTGCCACATCTGGATTAAGCTTTTCACCAAGCTGATACAATATGGGGAACTACAGAAAATGAGGCATTAGCTGGGCTGAAGAATCTATTCTTAGAAGAGGAAGACATGGACTGTAGTGCAATAATTGAGGAGGAGGAGGAGGAGGAAGAGGAAAAGGGCCTCACTATGCTGACTGTGAAGAAGAGAGATATTCTCAAGAACTGGACTGCCACACCATCCCGGGCCCGTCGAGTCCCTGGGTAGCCTGGCAAATTTTATTTCTATAGCCATTTTAGCCATCTAAGATTTTTAGTAATTTTGTTTTTAAAAGACTCACTTGTTTCAAAATAAATGCTCAATTCATCGAGTCGTACTCGTTTGGATGTTTTAAGTATTAATCAAATGCATTGCTCTCTATTATTTATTGTTATCTTTCATATTTTTCTTTCTATAGCGTTATTGTTATTTTTCCAGGTGAACCGGTGATTGTGACATGTGATGAGGCAACGCCACATGAGATTAGTGACTCGGTTGAAGAAGATGAGATACCTGAGGAAGTTGTTAGGGAGGTTGAAAACTTTGAGAATAAGCCTAAGTCCAACCTGGACGAGACTGAAGCAGTAAATTTGAGGGACGCCAAGGCTTTCAAGGAGACTCGCATTAACGTTCACTTGTCACCAACAGAGAAGGAAGAGTACATCCGTTTCTTAAAAGAATATGAGGACATCTTCGCATGGTCATATGATGACATGACCGATTTAAGCACATCCATAGTGACTCACAAGTTGCCTACTAATCCCATGTGTCCGCTAGTGAAGCAGAAACTCAGAAAGTTCAAACCAGACATGAGCCTAAAAATCAAGAAGGAAGTTACCAAACAATTCAAAGACAAAGTTCTCCGGGTTGTTGAGTACCCAACCTGATTAGCTAACAGTGTGCCAACACCGAAGAAAGATTAGAAAGTCAGAGTATGTTTTGACTATCGGGACTTAAATAGAGCAAGTCCCAAAGACGACTTCCCACGACCAAATATCCAAGAGGGCCGCAGATCACATAGCAGACTTGATAAAGTTCTTTGATAGGTTAAGGAGACACTACTTGAAACTGAACCTCGCAATGTGTGCATTCGGGGTTCCCGCAGGAAAGTTACCAGGATTCATTATCAGTTGTTGAGGGAACAAGCTGGATCCGTCTAAAGTCAAGGCTATTCAAGAGCTACCGCCACTCAAGAGCAAAAAGGACGTGATGAGCTTTACAGGACGACTCAACTACATCAGTCAATTCATAGCACAATCCACAGTCATATGTGAACCCATCTTCAAGATGCTGAGGAAAGATGCCGAGACAAGCTGGACCGAGGATTGCTAGAAAGCTTTTGACAAGATCAAGGAGTACTTGTCCACACCACCAGTGTTGGTCCCACCACAGCCGGGACGACCTTTGCTACTCTATCTATCTATATTATATGGAGCCTTCGGATGTGTTCTTGGATAACATGACGAGACAGGAAGAAAGGATCAAGCCACAGATTACTTGAGTAAGAAGTTTACGCCTTACGAATCACGGTACTATCTGCTACAGCACACTTGTTGTGCTTTAACTTGGACGACCCAGAAGTTGAGGCATTGTGTGGGTATGATCCTATAGGCTAACCAACCTAGGACCCTTCTTTCCCAACTCCCGTTGGTTTAATAAATTTACCTTTCTTTATATATGTGCAACTTGTTCAAACATTTTCCCTTGTTCCATTACTTGAATCATACATGTGCTTAGAATGTCAAAACATGCTTTTACTTGCAAGTACGTGTTAACACTGTTTATTTGTTAAAATGACTAATTCACATAGTTTATGTTTAGCTGGGACCCACAGTTGTTGACCGCGAGGGGTGCCTAACACCTTCCCCTCAAGGTTATTTCGAGCCCTTACCCTAGATCTCTGGTAATGCAAACTAGTACATGAGTTAATTGCTCAAGGTTCCCTAACATACCATAATCCGTTAGGTGGCGACTCTTCAAATACCAAATTTCAAAAAGGAGATCGAGTTATTTCCCTCATGAATGTCGAAACCCGGACTTCCCCGTCAAAAAGGGAAAAAAGGGGTGCGACACATCTATATTCAACAATATCAAGAATCCTCTTTAACCGATAAGAGTGCTTAAACTACATTTATGCTTGTACAAGTGTTCTAACATAGTTCATACCAGCTAGTAGGTGTAGAAAAAGAAATGGACATCGCGTAGAATATTTTCCCCCAACTTTTCACAACATAAAGCTCACACGGTAAGTGTACCACTACACAAATACCAACAACAAGAATGCCCCCAGGCAATAACAAGTCATCACAATCAGTCCCTGACACAGTCTTCCTTGTCTCGCCACATGTACAATAGTAAAGTGAATGCCTGCCTTGTCTCCCCACACGTGCATAATAATGTTCCCACCTTGTCTCACCAAATGCGCAACCCACACATATATACAGACCGCCTTGTCACATTGCACGACATAAACCTCGTACAATCCCATAACAACAACCGCACGACAGAAACCTCATGCATCATAACAACAAGTACAACAGCAAAAATAACACTAATACAAGGGTACGACAAATAAATCAACTTGGAAATTCTAAAACTCAAAGAAACGGAAGAACAAATTCACAAGAAGTAGCCACAACAAGGAGTGTTAGTCATAATAAGAACAACTCAACAAGGAAGAAAAATAATATGTGACAACGGCCCGTAATGTACAGTTCAACAACAAGGGAGCTAACACAAGTCGAATAATTCCAAATAAGGACAAGTCAACTAAGATATATGATATCTAAACATCTTTTAAGGTTGGGTAATTACGAAATAGACACAATAATCCAATTAAGGATAAGTAGCAAAAGATAATCATGGCCTCAATAAAGGATTAACAATTACAGAAGAGATAATTATAACTTCAAATAAAGATAAGCAGCTAGGGGAAAGATAACATGACAATATAAGAGATAACAATTTTAGTTACGGCATATATGAATCAAATATACCATGAAATTACTGAGTCATACCATGAAAGTCTGGGAGAGAGTAGTAGAAACGAGAGTGCGTAGGACGGTGTCTATTTCAGATAACCAGTTCGGGTTCATACGAGGGCAATCTACCATAGAAGCTATCCACATTATTAGGAAGATAGTGAAACAATACAGGGATAAGAAGAAGGATCTCCACATGGTGTTTATCGATCTAGAGAAAGCGTACGACAGGGTGCCTAGGGAGGTCTTATGGAGATGCTTATAGGTTAAAGGGGTCCCGGTTGCCTACATTAGGGTGATTAAAGACGTGTATGATGGATCTAAGACTCGGGTTAGGACAGTAGGAGGCGACTCCAAGCATTTTCTGGTTGTTACGGGGTTTCACCAAGGGTCTGCGTTTAGCCCTTTCCTATTTGCCCTGGTGATGGATGCCATAACGCATAATATTTAAGGGGAGGTGCCATGGTGTATGCTATTTGCTGATGACATAGTCCTAATTGACGAGACAAGATGCGGCGTCAACGAGAGGCTAGAGGTTTGGAGACAGGCTCTTGAGTCTAAAGGTTTCAGGTTGAGCATGACGAAGACGGAATATCTCAAGTGAAAATTTGGGGCCTAGCCGACGGACGCGGGAGTAGAAGCGAGGCTTGACTCTCAAGTCATCCCTAAGAGGGGTAGTTTCAAGTACCTTGGGTTAGTTATTCAGGGGATCGGGGAGATCGATGAGGATGTCACACACCGTATAGGGGTGGTGTGGATGAAGTGGAGGTTAGCGACGGGAGTCTTGTGTGATAAGAAAGTGCCACTGTTACTAAAAGGTAAGTTTTATAGAGCAGTGGCTAGTTCTGCCATGTTGTATGGGACCGAGTGTTAGCCGGTTAAGAACTCACTCATCCAGAAGATGCAAGTAGCAGAGATGAGGATGTTGCGGTGGATGTGCGGGCATACAAGGATTGATAAGATTAGGAATGAAGATATTCGAGAGAGGGTGGGTGTGTCCCCCATGGAGGATAAGATGTGGGAAGCAAGACAGATGGTTCGGGCACATTCAGAGGAGGAGCACTGATGCACCGGTGAGAGGTTGTGAGCGACCGGCGGTGGTGGGAATGAGGAGAGGTAGAGGGAGACCTAAGAAGTATTAGGGAGAGGTGATTAGGCAGGACATGGCGCAACTTAGGATTACTGAGGACATGGCCCTTGATAGGAAATTGTGGAGGCCGAGCATTAAGTTTGTAGGTTAAGGGAAAATTGGGAATATTTCTACAGTGCAATAGAGTGAGACTAGCTAGTTAGGAGTTAGGCTTAGGATGTCACTGATCAGCTACTGATGCAGGTCTTTATATGCTGGATATTAGTATACTTTCCATCTTTCTCGTATTTACTATATTTATTATATTGCTATTATTTTATGTTATGTAGTTTATGTTATTTTATTATGAGTCTATTGATAGTACTAATATATCGTCACTTGTTTCTTTCTTGAGCCGAGGGTCTCCTGGAAACAGCCTCTCTGCCCCTCGGGGTAGGGGTAAGGTCTGCGCACATATTACCCTCCCCATGCCCTATTTGTGGGATTATACTGGTTTGTTGTTGTTGTTGCACATATGAATCAAATAAGCAGCAAAAGTGGATCGTGAAACAATTAATTATAATTAAAGCAGGTAGAGGTGAAATTAAGAAACATATTCATAACGAAGCAAATGCATATTCAGTAAATACAAGGACCTCCCTAAAAGGCCAACTTTCCACAAAATAAGTCTGAGCACGTACTCGTCATTTCGCGTACACGGACTACAATTAGCATAGAGACTCAAATCCTAAGGGGAAGTTCCCCCACACGAAATTAGGCAAGATTCTTACTCAAAGAAGACAAACAAATACTCTAAAATGAACTTCTCGGGTGAAATGCCCTCCAGACGGCTTAAATCTATCCAAAATAACTTCAAAGCACAAATAAAACTCATAAGAAACCATTATGGATCATAAAGCCTCAACATTTATCAAAATCCAAAAATCAACCCAAAAGTCGACCCCCGGGCCCGCACCTCAGAATCCGATAAATTTCACAAAATTTGAACACCTATTTCAGTACGAGTTCAACCATATAATAATTATCAAATTCCAATACCAATTCGTCCCACAAATTATGATTTTCCATTTTGAAAAATTTCTTCAAATATCCCTATTTTCCCCGCTCAAAAACACTAATTAAATGGTAAAATAAAGATAAAACTATGGAATATAATAATTCTAGGTGATGAACACTTACCCAATTGATTTTTTTTGAAAATTACACGAAGAATTGCTCAAAATCAAGCTCTAAAAGTCAAGATATAATAAAAATGGTCTAACCCTCAATTTGGAAGATATATTATGTTGCCCAGGTGTTAAAGCATCGCGAACACAGAAGAAGGATCGCGTTCGCGAAGAAGAAAAATGAGGTTTGCCAAGATGTGTTTCGCGAACGCGAAGACACGCTCGCGAACGCGAAGTAGAAAGGTCTGATAGCTCATGAGTGGCCTACGCAAACGCGCGGAAGGGTACGCGAACGCGAAGAAGGGAAGGGTAGGCTTCCACGATCGCAAGAGGAGGCATGCGAACGCGAAGAACAAATATTCCTTCCTCCGAAATTACCTTCACGAACGCGGAGGAACAGATGCAAACGTGAAGGAGAAAACCAGATGACGAATTCAGCAGTTCCAAAATTAGAGGAAATGACCCGTAGCCCATCAGAAACATACCCGAGTCCCCCGGGACCCCGTCTAAACACACCAAAAAGTTCCATAACCTAAATCAGACTCACTCTAGGTCTCAAATCACATCAAAAAACATCAAAACTACGAATCACGCCAGGAATACTACTTATGAACTTTCAAATCTTCTAACTTCTAAAACTCGCGTCGAAACCTACCAAATCAACTCGGAATGATGTCAAATTTTATAGGCAAGTTCCAAATAAATAAAGGAGTTGTTCCAACTCTCAGAATCGCATTTTGACCCCGATATTTCCAAAGTCAACTCTTGGTCAAACCTCTCAACCTTCAAAGCTTCAATTTTTCCAACTTTCGCCAAAATGCTCCAAATTACCCTACGGACTTTCAAATCTAAATTCGGAGGCATGCCTAATTCCAAAATAACCATACAAAGTTGTTGAAATCATCCAAAACCCATTTTGGGGTCGTTTATACAAAAATCAAATTTCGGTCAACTCTTATCGCTTAAGCTTCCAAAACTTGAATCCTTCTTCCGATTTGACTCCGAATCATCCAGTAACTGAATTTAACCATGCGCGTAATTTAATACACATAATACGAAGCTTATCAGGACCTTATGCTGTCGTACGAGACTTAAATTCTCAAAACGACCGGCTGGGTCATTACATCCTCCCCCTCTAAAATAAGCGTTCGTCCTCGAACGTGCCAAGTATTGCCTTGAAGACATCAAATCAATAAGTGCACACATACAACACACACCCGCGTGTGACCCTGCGTCACCCCAATCCATATAAGTCGGGCGACACCATATCAAATGTAATCTATCTCTTCTACCAACACCAATAAGCCTTGAAGTCAAAATTCTCACCTTTTATTTGTCTCCTAAAAGACCTGATTCCAAATCCACACATGTTATCAGTCTCAACCAGCTGCAACAACTCATGCCACACCCAAAAGGTACGACCACCCAACATAGGCCCATAATAACTTTCATGGTCACAATAGGTGCCCGTAATCAAAACAAGCACCGACAATTAGCCTCACATCCATTAGAAACCTATCTCAAACCTCCACAACGTTAACAATGATGCAAGAAACATGATGACCTCGTAACTATAAGCTCGGATCAACAAGCCACATCTAACGCCACCGGGTACACACCGCGTAACTAAAGCTCAAATAAGCACAAGACGAAAATGACTGAATATGTAGGGAGAAACACGTAAGAGAAATATCAAACATGCACAACTCTCTATCAATACCATACTATGAATCAATTTAAAAGGGAAGAATCATGGTATATGAACAAATCACAATGATCTCATCCTGAAATAACTTCCACCACGGCACACAACCCGGCTCAAACATATCAAATCACATGAAATCGCGAGGGTCTCACCCTTAACTCTGAATCACAAGTCGAATACACATCATACCAATTGAAACCTTTCAATAACTCAATTCTGCCAATAAAATCACAACATTTACTAAACTTTCACCTAGTAGAGTATCTAAATCACAACTCGTTACCAAATTGCTCAGGAATCATATCAAAACCCACCATAATGAACAACATGAATTCACTTCTAGCCTAGTAATTCTTAATAATGAATAAAAACAAACGATAGACATAGGCTGCTACCCATAGAATTTCCCAACAGGGACAAACACATGCACAAAATACTAAGTCATGAACTCACCTATAAGTGAAGCAACAAATAAGGGAACTCGCCCCGATAAGCAGAATCGAAAAAAAATACGAATGGTGCCTCTCCGTAACAAATCAATAGCACCTGTATGATATCATCTAGTGCAATAGACTCAAGCCTACTATATGAAACATATCAATGGATCGGGCCTCCCTCTTTTGGGTGCCCTCTACTCGCCCGAATAACCTGCTGTGACATATATGTCCGGAGTCTTGGACAATCTCTCACCCTGATGCTAATATCTTTACACTCAAAGCAACATCTCTATTTACGTGGTTATGGGAACTATGAAATACAGGTACTTTGAGACCCTTGAGCACCTGAAACATTGTGCGAATCCTGAGGTGCAAACTGAACTGGCTGACCCACAAAACCCCTACCATGACGTACCCTGCCTTTGAAATAAGGACCAGTAGATCTCTCCGGTCTACGAGGCCTCCTCGCCTTCCTGTCCTCTCTTTCTTGACCTTGCTTGTCCTCTCTTTCCTGGACCCGCATATCCTCTCTCCCCTAGCCCCACCTGTCCTCTCTCTCTTGGTCCCGCTTACCCTCCGCTCGGCAAGCAATCCCTACCACCTGCTGAACGAAACATCCAACTCCAATGCCCGAGCCATGCTGAATCAGATATCATGCCTGAGACCCCCAATGAATTTACAGACATGCTCTCTAACTGTAGAGACCAAAGTAGGTGCATGTAATGCCAAATCACTGAACCAAATGGAATACTATCATACAGACAAAGTACCCTAGCACAGCTACTCAAACTCCGCGCGCCATGCATCTCGAAGGGACTGCGGGACAAACTCTCTCAGGAACATCTCCAAAAACTAAACCCATATAAGTGAAGCTGGCTCGACCGGGCTACCCAGCTCATACACCCGCCACCACTGATAAACTGCTCCCCTGAGATGGAATATAGTAAAAGCAACCCTGCTCGTCTCCATAATACCCATATTACGGAGAATGCGGTGACGCTCCTCCAGAAAACCCTGGCATCATTTGTCGCCAATCCGCTAAAGGTGGGAGGGCGGTACTTTTTCTACCTCTCAAGTCTAAGTTATTCTTCCTCATATGATGCTGCCCTAACCACTGGCTGAACTGGAACCACATGTTGTGTCGCCATAACACCTGGAACTTGACCAACGTGAACTCATTGCTCTGAAGTGTGCGTGGCGAAGTTTGAGTCCCTCCTCTGGTTTGTGCAGTAGCTGGTGCAACCGGAATTAATCCCGCTTGAGCTAATATACCAAACATGCTCAAGAACTGTGCTAATGTCTCCTGAAGTCCGGAGGTAACAGCAGGCGCCTCCGGTACCTGTTTCCCAGCTGGAGCTACCGGTGGCTCCTCATCTGCTGCTCCGGTAGATGCTCTAGCTGTGACACGTGCTCCTCTTTGACCTCAGCCTCAGCCTCTGCCCCTACCGATATCTACTCGGGGGGGGGGGGGGGGGGAAGGTAACGTCATTAGCAACTGCAGCTCGTGTCCTTACCATCTATAAGAGAATAGAATGATAAAAGTTCAAACTTCGAGATCAATAAACTTGCACGATAGGAATGAAAGAAGTGAAACTGTCCTAATAGTTTCGTTGCCTCTCAAAGATAAGTACATATGTCACCGTACAAATCCGCAAGACTACTAAACTTTCTTATAACTCGTAGCACCTATAAACCTGGAGCTCTGATACCAACTTGTCACGACCCAATTTTTCCCCTGTTGGGTATCGCGATGACACATCGTCTTATGGACTTGGTAAACCAAACATTTACTTGTTGATACCCAATTTTTCCTAGATATTTTTATACTCAAAATACTTTCAAAATAACATATATATGCATATATGAGCATACCAAAGTGTTTTGCTATTTTTCCAAATTTTTAAAGATTTTTTAAAACCAATTTATTGTCTACTTTAATACTACAAAATTTAATAATTATTCCCAAAATTATCATTTTAGTGAATAATTCATTTTACTCTCATATTTATACTAAAATATGGTTTAAATAAATTTTGCATATTTTTACACATTTATTTGGTATTTTTAAAAGCTAAATTGCATATGATTGCAATCATAGCCCATTTTACGATTGATAGTATTTTATAATTATAAAACTAGTTCCGGTATTTTTAAATTAATATTTACTAGCTCAGTACTTTTAATTTATATTTAAAATTATTTTTACTATTTTTATAAAATAAAAGGGAAAAACTGGCTATTTAACATTTGGTCTCATTTCATTTTAATTATAGCCTAAAATCAGCCCCCAATTAACCCAATTTCAATTTCAATTTCAATTTCATAGTCCAATTCCAATCTAAACCCGGCCACCGACCCAATTAAAAAACCCGCCTGACCTTCCTTTCAATCCAAGCCGTTGATCATTTTGATCAACGGCCCGAATTACACCTTGCCTTTTTAGCCACGAACGACCTACCCTAACCCCTCATTTCATTTTGGTGGCCTCCTTTGAATCCCTTTCGTCTCTCAAACTCTCTCAACGGTTCATCAGAACCATAGTCCACCTCCTACCTTCTTTCACCGTACTTTCACCGGAATCCATGGCTTCTCAGGCCATGGATGGTCTATACTCACCCCTCTCCACCATTAGACCATGGGTGTTCGAGGTTTGAAGTTTGACCTCGACAGCTCTCTTTTCAGATCTTCTCAGATTTGTAGTTCTATGGCCTTTCCGGCCACGCTCCGGCATATTCAAGCACTAGAGGCCTGATTCCTGACCTCATCAACCCAGGATCTGACTTGTTCTTCCATGCCTTTCTCATTTCTAGGGTTTCTCAGAAACTCTAAGTTGTTCGAGGTTATTCTCTGTTTATTTTCTTAGATCTACGCTAGATCGGTGGTCTACTGCCCCGTTTAGGTGTTTTCCCCAAATTTTTCTTTTAAAATTCGTTTGTTTTCGATTTAGGGTTTCTGAAAGTTATTTCAAAATGTTTTTCCTATCTTTTTGTTCTTTTCTTTATGTGTGTTTACCTGTGTTATGCTCGTATGTTTTCTTTTCTATCACACATGTGCTTGCTCTTCTGTTTTTCTTCCTATTATACAAGATTCTTGTATCTTACTATGACTCGGACTAGGCTCGCATGTTATCTCTGCTATGTTTTCTTTACTCTTCTACTATATGTGTTTAATGTAAATTCTTTTTTGCTTTACTGTACTTTGTTGTGTTCTTACTAAGCATGTTTCATCTACTGCTTCTTAAGTTTGTATCATCCTTCTCTCCTGAACTTGCTTAAGTTCCGAGTTTTCTAAAATATGTTCTTCATGCCTCAAATCAATTTTCTTTCCTTGATTGTCTCAAACCTGCTATCATATTTGTTTTGGTTTCTCACAAGGCTCTGAAACAGATCTTTGAGTCTGTTTTCATTGTCTTGCCTTCTCATCTTTATGTTTAATTCGATTTGAAACCCTAGAATTTGGGGGTTTCTTTGGCAAGTTGGATTAGGGTTCCACTTTGGGACCTTGGACTTTTAGGCTTACTATGATTCTATAACTGAACTCGTATCCCTTTTGCCTATGATTCTAAGCCTTTCAATGTTATACTCTCTTGCTAAGTAACATGACGATCCCTTTTGTTTAATTCGTCTACTTTATATATGAGAAACTCCTCTTTCAAAAGGTTTTGACAACTAATTGATTGATTCTGAATTCCTCTGATGGGTTTTGACTGATCGCCACTCATTTTCTTTGTTTGAACCCTATTTACCTATTCCTGACTTGGTTCATTCGAATTAAGCCTGTCACTTTGATTTCTATTGGTTGTCTGATTGATTCCCTTTCCTTTTTCTTTACAAACCGAGTACCATTGAACTTTTCCTTAAATAAACCCTATGTATTTACCCTTTTTATGCTACTGTGAAGGGATTTTTACTAAAATTTTCTTTCCTTAGTTATATTCTCTCGTTTGAAATCAAATCCCTTAACCGAAGGGAGATCATATGAGACTGATTTAAAAGTTATTTCTTACCTTTCTTATTTGTCTTTTTGCAATATAAAACGGACTACCCTTCTGCACTTTCAGACACACTTCGAATTCAATATTTTCACACAAATACTCGAGTCTTTTGTCTGAACTCGTAGTTATACATAAAGTATTCTCTCTTGTACTGTGGCTCATTTGCAAGAATTCTGCTTTCTTTGCTCTTCTCTTTCTGAAACTGGTATGTCCTTTATTTAAGCTTTTGCCTCACCCCTATGTGTTTATAGGTCCCTATTTGTTTGGTTTGCTGTTCATATACTATAACTCTCTACAAACTTTGTTTATTTCCTTGTTTCTGTTCCTATATGAATCCCTACCCTTAGCTCCCTTGTGTGGCTGAGCTATGGTTCAAAACATGGCAATACCCGAAATTATTGTCCATGGATATGAACTGGACCCTCTGGGTCCTAAGCTCTTTTCAATTCCCATTCCCATTCCCTTTCTATATGTGTTGAGTTGAATCTTTGGTCTGGCAGTGTCCTAATCACTGCCCATGCCATGGTATGACCTTCAATAGGTCCTTACTCTTAAAATGTTGGCTGACAGGCTGGTCAGGGGTGTGCTAACCTACCATATGGCTGGGCATGACCACCAGCCTGCCTTGGCAATCCCCAATCCCCTCTATTACACTTGCACTTGTTCCTAGAATCTAAGTTCTGCCCCCCTCTTGCGATCCTTGCCTTGGTACCCATGAGTTCCCTCTGAACTTGGACACTTGAGGGCTGGCCCTTCCACACTGCACTTTAATTCAGTTCTAAAATGGTATCTGGGGTGTAAGCACTGCCTTGAGTTCCTGAAACTCCCTGGAATTTCGACACACCCTGGATAATAGAAGGCTTGGAAACCTTGGTCCCAGAAGTGGTTCATTTCATATTGTTAGATATTAAGTCTGCATTAGGCTGTTTGGATGTAGATGTAATTTCTGGTGTAATTTTTATTTCCAGTTCGATTTATTTGGTCTGTAATAATTTGTAATAACTCATGGGTCTTTAGTAAAGAAATTGAGGGGGTATACTTTATGCATAAGGGTAGACATCATGCCTATAGGGTTAATTTCTTAATTTCTGCAGTTTCACATATAGAAATCAAGTTTAAACAGTTCAGCGTATCATATAGATATCATGCCTATAGGGTTAAATTATGAGTTTTCTGCAAATTCACGCATGTAGACATCATGCCTATAGGGTAAATTTCTGAATTTCTACAGTTTCACATATAGAAATCACTTTTAAACATATCATATAGATATCATGCCTATAGGGTTAACTCCTGAGTTTTCTGCAAATTCACATATAGAAATCCTACCTATAGGTTCCTACATTTCTGCATATACCAATGTCATTAGGCAAACAACTCGTAGGTTTAATAATAATAAAGCTGCATATAGATATCATGCTCATAGGATCCCTGTACTCTAACTAACGTCCGAAAAGGTGTTAAAAATAAGTGAACGTCTAGAAAGCATGCCTGTAGGAAATCTCAATTCTGAACCATCTCATTCGTTTAAACAATATCAACTGCAAAAACTCGCACTATTCTGTTAAACAGGCAACCTTTTCCATAATCCGTTTCCATCTTTTTTGAAACGAGTAGATACCTTGCCTTTAGTTTTGTTCAACACATAGGCAAAAAAGGTTAAGTAATTGATCACTAGGTCAGTCCTAGACAACTGCATATGAGTGGACCTAACGCGAACTTCTTGTCTAAAAATATATGTTGAACCAGTTTGCTTATCGCCCTAATTTAATCCAGACCAAACCGGTATATGCAAGACATGCTAAACTATATGCCTTTTCTTGATTTAAGGATGCCTATTTGAGCCCTATTTGTTTACTTGCTTTCCAATACTTGCATTACATGTTTTGAATGTCACATTAGTATTTTATCCTTTGAAAACCATCAAAGACCCCATACTCCCTTTCCCTTTAGGATTAGCCGATTAGTAGTCCCAAATACCTCCGGGACTAATAGGATTGAGACGGGTACTAGCATGCAACAAGTAATGATACATTCTGCGTTTTAATACCATAACGGGTTGGGAAGGGTAGAATATGGATATGATGACCGATACGCTAATATCACGTGCGACCCCTCTTTTGAGGAGTGTAGGCCGGGTATTGCATTGATGTGATCCATATTGTTTGAAAACCTAGGACCCTCTTTAAGTTGTTCAAAACTATCTCTCTTAACTCTCTACTCCTTTTATCCTTCACTTGCTTGCAACATTATGTGAAAACCTCTCTATTTGAGACTTCTATTTGTTTACTTGTTATTCAAAGTCACAGTTGTAGTATGGCCAGGAACCACACTAGTGGATCTTGAGGGGTGCTTAACACCTTCCCCTCGAGATAATTTCTAGCCCTTACCTAAACTCTGGTTCTTCATCTCAAATCCTTCTTAAAGTGTCATAATGCACTATAATCATTAGGTGGCGACTCTTTAACTCCTAAACCCAATTCTTGAAAGGGGATAGAGTTGTCCTCCCAAATGTCGTATACCTAATTTCGAATGATTTCGCGAGAAAATGTGGGCGTCGACATTACTGAATAACAAGAATAATTAAATAAGTCATAAGCTCTACAGAGTTTACTACAAATTCTAAATTCAACTGTTTGAAATAAGGTAAATAATGTGAATACAAAATTAGAAAAGGTGACGCTGAAGCTTGCGAACCCAGCAGCAGGTTTACCTTGGGTCTCCATAGCGACAATCTGCACAGCTAGCTAATGATCAACTGACCTCGAAATACCTAAATTTGCACAAAAATCTGCAGAAATGTAGTATGAGTACACCACGGTGGTACCCAACAAGTATCAAGACTAACCTCAATGGAGTAGTGATGAGAAACAGTCAAGACACCTACTAGACTAAATAACCTAAACAAGTATAAGTATAGGAACAACATAGTATGATATCTACATAGAGATTACACGAAAAGGCAAGTAATAGGAGAATTGCAGTAAGAAAGGAAAACAACAACTATCAGCGGAATACCATAATATTGACACAGAAGAATGAACGGAAACACAACCTAAACCCGATAATCACAAATAAAGAAAGGACAAGTAACAACTCAACAAAAAGCGACCACTTTCACACCAGGTTTTTAGCCAATAAACTCCACGAGGTACCGAACCTCAGACTATTCACAACGCACGGGTCCTAATACCTGAACCCTAACACTTTGCATCATGTGCTCTCATTACACTTTATAACCGCACTAATGACTCACGTGCCAAATAGAGCCATTCTCACATAGAAGGTGATCTGGTCCAACCCTACACCACTATATAATGGCAAAAAGTGGTCGATGCAGCTTTTACCCGTAGGGTCGGGATGGATTTTCATATAGAGTTAATATTGGTTGGGAGTTGGGTTTCTATCTAATCTAGCCATGCGTGTTGATTTTAATTGCACTTCTAAACATGTTTGGATTTGTTATTATTCTACTTTAAATGCTATTGATTGTTGAAAATAAACTAAGCTATTGATTGTTGAAAATAAACTAAGTGCAATGTTTTTGTAAAGTTTTCTCAAGTGAAAAAAGCACTAAGGAAATGACTTACACATAGGCGAGTATCTAATGGGATCTAAAATTTAGGACAAGCTTGTTATATTTGGGGCCCTGATACAACCTTTACACGTAGTTACTCACTCTATACCTCTCGGTAGTTTGAGTGATTTAGCCTAATTTGCCTTCTCAATCCCAATTGGGTGTTCAAACAATGCAAGTAAAATTGGTTCAAGTCGGGTATTACTATCTCTAGGTTTAACCTTTTAATTGGGGCTATCAATTCTCTTAAGTGCACCCCAATTCCTTGTTAGCCTTATTTTCCTAGACTTAGTCCCTCTTTCTCAAGAAGATTCTAAGTCATAAAGGCACAAATCAGTGTTTGCGACCACCAATTCTACAATTAAAGCACAAATCAAGCTAAATATTACTAACCCATAAACAATTAAGCCATAAAATAAAAGACCTATTAAATACCCACATTAGGGTTGGGTCACAACCCTAGCTAATGGGTTTAACTACTCATAATAAAGGTAGATTTCAAAGATGAAGATGAAATATAAGCCATAAAAGTTGGTTACAAGAATAAAATCTAAGAAATTAAGCTAAAGCTACTCTAAAATTACTCAAAGTAGTAAAATACGGCTATTCACGAGCTCCTCAATACAAAAGATAACCTAAAAACCTGAAAAATATCTATTTATATACAGCTGAAATTACTGGGAAAAAAATACCCATAAGGATGTTCCGCTGTTAGCGCAATACTAAGCGCCTCAGCACTTGGACTTCCGCAGCCGTGCAAAAGCAAGCGCGGACCGTGTTTCGACGTTTCTGATCTTGGTCTGGACTTGCAAGGAGCATAAAAACGAGCGCCTCAGCGTTGGCTTCAGTTGTGGCCGCATAAAATGTTCGCGGGCCGCGTTTCTCATTTGAGCTCAAATTACCAGGCCTCTGAATCTCAATTTCGCCCTCAGCGGAATTATCATCGCCGCTGCGTAAAGTACTGCGCTGCCGTGCTATTTCACAACGGTCAGCGGTATATGTTGTACCTAAAAATACCTTCTCTGAACCTCAATTCCGCGGACAGTGTAATTGTGGCCACCCCAGCGGTTGTCCTTCTGCGGCCGCTCTTTTGCTTCGTGGTCAGCGCTTTTATCTTAGCTTTTGAACTTGTGAAATTTTAACTCCTTCATGAGTTGGTTATGGCTTTCTTGCCTCATTTTGACTAAAGCCTCCAAACAAGCACAATAAGTTAGTTTTGGGGAATACTTTTACACTTTTTTTATCCATAACCTAAGCAAAAGAGAGTATAAGATATGCTAGAATCCATAGTTATCAGAAGGCAAGTAAACAAGGGTGTGCATCTATACTCACCAATATCAAGAATCCTCTTTAACCGATAAGAGTAATTGACTACGTGTATGTTTGTACGAGTGTTCTAACATAGTTCATGCCAGCTAGTAGGTGTAGAAAAAGAAATGGACAGCCGCGTAGAATTTTTCCCCACAACTTTTCACAAGAGAAAGCTCACACGGTAAGTGTACCACTACACAAATATCAAAAACAAGAATGCTCCCAGGCCATCACAAGTCATCACAATCAATCCCTGACACAACCCAGCTTGTCTCGCCACGTGTGCAACAGTAAAGTGAATGTCAGCCTTGTCTTGCCACACATGCATAATAATGTTCCCACCTTATCTTATCACATGCGCAACCCACATATATAGTACGCCTCGTCACACCACATGTGCAAATACCAATAGTAACAATAGCACGGTAGAAACCTCGTGCAACCCCATAACAATAATCGTACCGCAGAAACCTCGTGTATAATCGCACGACAGAAACCTCGTGCATCACAACAACAAGTACAATAACAACAACAACACTAATACAAGAGTACAATGAATAAATCAACTCAGGGATTCTAGAACTCAAAAAACAAAAGAACAAGTTCACAAGAAGTAGCCACAATAAGGGATGCTAGTCATAATAAGAACAACTCAACAAGGAAGGAAAATAATAGGTAACAATGGCCCGCAATGTACAGTTCAACAACAAGGGAGCTAACACAAGTCGAATAATTCAAAATTAAGTCAACTAAGATATAGGATATCTAAACTTCTTTTAAGGTTGGGCAATTACGAAAGAGACACAACAAGTCAATTAAGGATAAGTAGCAAAAAGATAATCACGACCTCAATTAAGGATGAGCAATTACAGAAGAGATAGTTATAACTTTAAATAAAGATCAGCAGCTAGGGGAAATATAACATGATGATAGAAGAGATAGCAATTTCAGTTAAGGCATAGATGAATCAAAAAGCAACAAAACTGGATCATGAAGTAATTAATTCTAATTAAAGCAGGTAAAGGTGAAACTAGTAATTAAAAAATATATCCATAATGAAACAACTGCATATTCAGTAAACAAAAGGACCTAAAAACCCTAAAAGACCAACTTTCCAAAAATAATTCTGAGCACGTACTCGTCGCCTCGCGTACACGGACTAATTAGCATAGAGACTAAAATCCTAAGGGGTAGTTCTCCCACACGAAGTTAGGCAAAATACTTACCTCAAAGAAGATAGACTGATACTCTAAAATGACCTTCTCGGGTGAAATAGCCTCCAGACAGCTCAAATCTAGCCAAAATAACTTCAAAGAACAAATAAAACTCATAAGAGTCCATTCCGAATCATAAAACCTCATCCTTATCAAAATCCAAAATTCAACCCAAAAGTCGACCCCCGGGCCCGACCTCGAAACCTAATAAATTTTACAAAATCTAAACATTCATTTCGATACGAGTTCAACCATACTAAAATTATCAAATTCCGATTCCAATTCGACCCTCAAATCATGATTTTTCATTTTGAAAAGTTTCTTCAAAAATTCCCATTTCCCCCTCAAAAACACTAATTAAATGATAAAAATAAAGATAAATCATGGAATATAGTAAATTCTTAGCGAAGAACCCTTACCCAATTGGTTTATTTGAAAATCCCACAAAGAATTGCTCAAAATCGAGCTCTACAAGTCAAGATGTGATAATAATGGCCTAACCCTCGATTTGGAAGATATATTCTGCTACCCAGGTGTTAAGGCATCGCGAACACGAAAGAAGGATCAAGTTCACGAAGAATAAAAATGAGGGCTACCAAGATGTGCTTCGCGAACACGAAGACACGCTTAGGAACGCGAAAAAGAAAGGTTTGATGGCTAACTACTGGTCTACACGAACGCGTGGAAGGGTACTCAAACGCGAAGAAGGGAAGGGCAGGCTTCCACGATCGCGAGATGAGGCATGCGAACTGATCGCTGCCGACTCAACACTACACGAATGTAGGAAGAGCGGGTCACAATAGCTTTTTTCTGAATAGTGGTTCGGGATCGAATTTCCAGAGGGAGCTAGTAGTGGAGTTGTAATGTCTGTTTAGCCTAGAATTACGTTTTTACTACTAATTGCACTTCAAACATTTATGGGTTTTTATATTTAAAACTACGATTATGAACCAAGGATTAAAGCTAAATTATGCTAAGGAGATATTGCTAGGTTGTAGTTAATAGGGAGAAAGGCACTAGGGTCGTGGCATCACCTAGGTGGTTAACTAACGGGTAGAAACTACTAAGGATAGATTGACATATTTGGGACTTATGCTATAACCGTTGCACAATTGTACCCACTCTTACACCGCTTGGTAGAGAGAGTGATTTTGCCCAATTGACTCTCTCGAGACCAATTGGGTAGGCCAATTAGACCAAACAACTAGGGTTCAAGTAGGGTGATTACTCTCTCGAGATTTAACCCGTTAATTGGGACTACCATTTCTCATGGGTCCATCCCAATTCTTTGTTGGGTCAATTTTAGGGTCATGGACTCTCTCTCTCTCAAGAAGACTTAGAACCACAAAGCTAGAATCAGTGTTTGCAACCACCAATCCTTAATTAAAACATAAAATCAACCCAGATAACAAATACCCAATATCAATCTATCATTAGAATGCAACACCCATCAATTACCCACACTAGGGTTGAGCCGCAACCCTAGCTAATGGGTTTAGCTAAACATAATTAAAGAAGAAACAGAAGAAATAGAAGAATAACTAAACATATTAATTAATTGCTAAAGAGAAACTACAAGAATCTATTGAGAAATTAGTTCTAAAATGCCAAAATAGGCTAAAACTTCGGTTCTCACGAGCGCATCTCTACTGATAATACAAAACTTAACCTAAAAATGGTAAAATGTTCTATTTATAGTGGGCTGGAAAAATCAGACAAAAATACCCCTGCGGGGTTAGTGCGGGCCGCGCAAACACGACCGCGGTCGCACTAGCTCTTTAACTTCAACTTTTCATGTCTCTGAATCATCTGGTGCGGGCTGCGTAAAAGGGTAGCGCGGCTACTGATGGCTCCAGCGCGGACCGCGTGAATGAGACCGCGGTCGCATGACTTGCTTTTGACCAAAATGACATCTCTCTAAAAGCTCTTGACGTGGGCCGCATGAATAAGCAGCGCGGCCGCGTACACTTAACGCGGGCCGCGTACACTTAACGCGGGCCGCATAGATCTGACCGCGGCCGCGTGGTGAATGCTCTGAATAACACCATCTCTGAATCTCCTAGTGCGGCCACGTGCACTTTTGTGCGGTCTGCACTAGGCTCTTTTTCCATTACTTCACTTGGCCTTTGATACTTGAGCAGGTTTCACTCCGTTTTGAGCCGATCTTTGACATTTTGTCACTTTGTTTCTCAAACCTGCAATCAAGCACAACCTGTGAGCATTTTGGGACTATTTTGTTGCAAATTATACTTAAAGCATACACAAGCAGGGGCATAAAAAACGTAAAATCCTACTTAGCAACTCCCCCAAACTTAAACATTTGCTTGTCCTCAAGCAAACAAAATAAGACCCGCCCCTTAAAGGAACATCCAAGTAATTCCAGCTATTTTAAAGTAACCTCAACAAGCATCAATTGGGACTAACAATTGCCCTCAATACGAGTGCATCATTAACACATTTAAACTTTGAAAACTATGGATCAAGTGTGACACAAGATCATCAAGAGTTGACACATTTCATCATGGAGTTTCTTTCAACTACTTTGGTCATTGTGGAACCCAAACTCACACATCCTCAACTCTCCCTAAGCGAACCTCACCTTCTAGAGTATTGACACACAAATCAAGGTTGATGGACATTTACTCATCTCTCTCAAGAAGAAGGTCACAAGTCCGGCTCTAGGTACCATATGCTTGCCCCTTATATAAGTATTCACTATTTTAGGCTTCCTTCAACTCAAGATCATATAGGGCTTTTGTGGAGTCATTGTGAAGGCTTTTGGGTAATGGTAGGACATGTTTTTGTTCAAGTGGGTTCAATCTTCCCTTAAGCACTTCTTTTGATTCACTTTGGCACACTTTCTTGACTCACTGGTGTATTTCACTTCTTTTCAAGGGGTTAGAGGGACACATTATCAATCTTTCTAGTGCAATTCAAAACAATTCTCCTTTTTCTACTTTTTCCACACTTTTTTCACTATTGTTTTCCTTGAATCCCCTTTTTATTCTTGTTCAAATTGGCCTTTCTTTTTGTTTTTTTCTTTTCTTCTTTTTCATTGCCTCCCTTTTCTTTTTGCTTTTGTACCTTTTACCACTTTGTTTCCTTTCTCTCCCCCCCCCCCCAAACTTAGACATTTGCCATTACTCAAGGGAAGATTTGGGTGCCAATAGAGGGTATCTTTTAGAACGGGTATAGGCTTGTAATATTGGTTCTTGAAAGAAAAAGGTTCAAGGCTCAAAAGGGTTAACAAGGGATCATTTCATTGGCAGGCCATGGAATTGTTCAACTTAACATTTGGATCAAGGAGAGCCTATAATCACTTCTCAAGTCAAATTTCACCTAGGATTTTGCCTCAACAAACATTCAGGGCAAGTTATAGACCATTGGCTCGGGACTTGGACTCATAATTCGATTCCTCACCGCACATGCTAAGGGATTGCTAAAGACATCGAGTCATGGGCCCACAACGACCTTAGTTACGATTCAAGCGCACAACGGTCCAAAAAGATCACATGATGATTGCTTGGTCAACACAAGAGTCTCAAGGCCACGACTTTCACCACTCTAAACACAACATTATGTCTTTGATCATGGGATCAAAGTCAAATGTGCTAGGACTAAGTGAAGCTTTGCCTGAGCCTTAACTACGAAATATCAAAAACAAAAAGAAAAATAAAAAATGGACTCAAACCCTTAAGAAGGTTGTCACGCTATCTATCATTGGGAAGAGCCACTCGGTTCGCACTATACTCCACCATTGGAAAGAACCGTGGCATTAAGAAAACTAAGGGCTTATTGAAAACGCCAAAAACAAAACACAAGGCTACGAGCCTATCTACGAAGCTAAAAACAATTTTTTTTCGAAAATAGAAAAACAGAATAAATATGTACAATAGGGGAGTAGAATATACAACGAGGGATGAATATATAAAGAATGTAACTTTATGTACAGACCAAAAGAGAATAAAAAGTACGAGGAAAGTAGCTAATTTGAGACCCCGTAAAATTTTTGAACTCAAAACCTAGTAACTTGCGGTGTCGGCTCTGAACATGTGTTAGGAATGTATAGAATTATTCGCGGCGAACTTGTCATTTATGCGGTCCAGAATGCGGTCGCAGATCAGCTATGTGGACCACATTCCTGCCGCATAGTAAAACAGTAGATTGGTCAAAATTTATGTTGAAAATGCGGTCCATTATGCGACCGAATAATCAATATGCGGACCGCATTCCTGCCGCATAGTGAAACAGTAGATTGGTCAAAATTGATGTTGAAAATGTGGTCCATTGTGCGACCGCATAATCAATATACGGACCGCATTCCTGCCGCATAGTGAAACAGTAGATTGGTCAAAATTGACGTTGAAAATGCGGTCCATTATACGACCGCATAATCAATATGCGGACCGCATTCCCGCCGCATAGTGAAACAGTAGATTGGTCAAATTTGATGTTGAAAATGCGGTCCATTATGAGACCGCATAATCAATATGCGGACCGTATTCCTGCCGCATTCCGGAACAGACCTTCAGAGTTTTGAGGGCATTTCTGCAGTCCACTCTGCGGACCACATTTCAGTTCTGCGATCGCAGAATGCGACCGTAGATCTTGGCGTGCTTCTATTTTCCCCAATTTTAAAACCCGACTCCCTTTTTAATAAAACACCCCAACCCCCCTTATTTTAACAACATTTTAATCAAATTAAGAGAGAGGAAGAGAGGGTCTTGAGAGAGAAACTCATCTTCTCCAAAATCTTGTTCTTCCAAGCTATCCGGGCCGAGTAAATTCAAGCTTATCTTCATACCCCTTTTCCTACAGGTAAAATCCCTAACTTTTCCCATTGAAATTTTGTTTTAAATTAAGGGTGGGAGTCTCATGCGTAGGTTTTGAAAATAAGGGTCGAACTCATTCATGAATGTCTTTCTATAACCTAAAACCTAGTGAGAATAATGGGGTGGGAGCAAGACTTGTGCAAAGAAAGGGTTAATGGCCTAAATATATTCGGGTAGTGATTGTGAACCTTGAATTCTAAGCTATGTGTATTAATTTGTGCACTATATTGACGTTGCTAGATTTTGGTGAATTTGAAGTAAGAATTAAAAAGGAATTCGGCTCCAGGTATGTATGGCTAACTTTGAACTTGGTAAAATCACCTTGTTTGGGTATTCGAGTGCTTGGTATGTGATTTCTACGTGAATTGGTGTGAAATTCTTGTGGTTGGTATGGTTGAGTGATTGTGGTTTTTCCTTCACTATATTGATGCAAGTAATTGAAAATAAACCAGGTTTGTGATTGTGAATGTGCTATGTGGTAAGAATTGTGACACAAGTGATGGAAGGAAATGGGAATTGATGTATTTCGGAATAACTGTGGTAGCAATACATGTAGCTTAACGTGGAAGATTATCGTTGTGACCTATCTATGCATATGAGTTGTGAAATACATGGAAATGGTATTGATGGCCTTGGAAGTTCATGTAAATTATTGTTGTCACTCCTTGAGAATTATTGTTGTTATTTCTTGAGAATTGTTGTTGTTATTCTTGTGACTTGTTGGTTGTGGTGTTGCTTGTGAATTGTGATTGCTCGGTGGGATCGGGTTGCGCGCCGCAACACGAAGTAATAAGGTGTGGGTTGTGGTGATAAGGGTGGCCGAGGTAATAAGGGTGGCCGAGGTAATAAGGTTGGAAAGCGATCGAAATTGCCATTGAAATGAAATTTTGAACCAATTGTAAAACTATTGATGAGGAAATGTGGAAGGGGAAATAGGAGATATTGTAAATTTGTTTGGTTTGATTGTTCTCTCGTTGTGGATTTGATTGTTAATTCTATTACAATTACATACTTGTTTATGGAGGAAAGGTTGTATACCTATTTGGCTTAATTGTTCTCTTCTTGTGGATTTGATTGTCGTTCTATTATTATTGCTTACTTGTTTATGGTTCGAGTTTACTTGGGTCAAAGTTTGTTCATACATACCAGTACAATTCAAATGTACTGACGTCCCTTTTTCCGGGGATGCTACATTCGTGTTATGATTGTAGGTGGATCCGTAGCAGGTACTCCAGCCCACCGTTCGTAGTTCTCCCTCCGCCTTCTATCAGCTTTTTGGTGAGCCACATTCCCCTCGGGGCCCTGCGTGGCTTAGGCTGCTTGTTTCCGTAGTTTTATTTTGCTATGGTGTAAGGTATAGCCGAAGCCTTGTTACCGGCAATTACTGTATTATCCTGTTGTACTTTTAGATGCTCCGTAGACAGTGGATGTGGGTAAAAGCTTACGTATATCCCCGTTTCTTTTGTTGGGCAACGGATTAATAACTCTACTAACTACTGTGTATGTATATTTTGCAAAAGATGTTTTAAGTTAATTATATAGCTAGTTCTTGCAAATAATGAGTAAGGAAAGCATGGGGTAACACGTGGGGTAGGAAAGACACCTTGGTCCGCTTGGCTGGGGCTTCCCGATCGGGCGCCGGTCATGTCCCTCGAATTTGGGGCGTGACAGCTAAAATTTAAAGTTATATGCAGACCCACTAGAAAATCAAATCAACAGAACATAAAATGAGAATCTAATATGTAAAGTTATCCAGATAATCAAAAAAATTAGGCGCACCCCCACGAATAAGAGTTGGCATTGTCCCCAATGCCAACTACACAAATAAGCATAAAAAGTCAATAAAAGGATATAGAAGAGCTCCCTAGGCCCGGTCCGTCTGCAAGGGATCCTCAGTGATCCCCTGGTCCTCTGTATGGGCGGGAACCTCAGACTGGTTCCCAGCCTCCTGCTGCTCAGCTGCTAGGACTGGGGCTTGATCATGGACTGGTTGAATGTCGGGTGCAACACTGGAGGGAACCTCCTGAATCTCTGCTAGCTCAATCACCGCATCAACTGTGCTGGGGAGCTTTCTCTTCTTCCTCGGGAGCCTGGGTGCCTGCTCCTGCTCTGGCTGTGGCACTGGTGCTGCTGCTGGAGGGGATGGATCCCCGAATAACAAGTCTAAAGGCATCTGGTCTGCCAATAGCTTGTCCACATCCATCCTCAGTGCTGTCACCGATTCTTTGGAAGCCCTTGACTTCCTCATTTTCTTGTGCTCTCTGGCAATCTCCTTCAGAGCCTTGCCATGTGAATCCACAGCCTTAGTCAATGCTTCGTGAGTCTTTATAATCTTTTCCCGGTTGTCCAGGAGCTTCTGTAATGTATCCTCAATAGACCGAGGAATCTGAACTAAGGGAGGTGCTGACTGGGCCTCAACTGACGCACATAATGTCGACAACTTGGATATCGCAGCTGACATCCAGTTGATCAAACTGGCAAGAGTCTGGCTCAACTGATGGGTTGTAAAAGGGTGAGTCTGGGACGAAGGAACTCCCAGACCAGCTGAAGTACTGGGCCCAGCAGAAGAGGAGGGTCCTGGAGGCAAATCAACAGCAGTAGGCATGGGGGGAAGCTCGGTGGAAGGCTCGACAATAGACTCCACCGCAACTGGCTCCTTAGACTGGCCAGTCGGGGAAGAGGTGGGTGGCCTGTACTTTTTGTCCTTTGGGTTGTCAGGCTCCTGAATGCTGAACCACAAGAATGGGGCCACTGGTCGAACTTACACATCATAGGACTTTTTCTTCACTTTGAAGTCCCGGAAATACATGGTGAGAGTGTTGGGGAAAGGGTAATTCCTGTCATGCTCGCATCCCACATCAGCAATCACCTGGGACATCACATTGCCCACATTTATAGGGTACCCGGCCATAATAGGCGCAATCAACACAGCTCGCTGAAGAGGAATAGTCTGATCGTGGGTAGAAGGGTCAAGCCGACTGCACACAAATGTCAACCACCCTCGAGCCTCAAAGTTGAAGGTCTTCTGAGATATTTTCTTCCCGGCTTGCAACCAATCTGGGGCAGCACCCGAGTGGGCCAAGTAACTAGCTAGCCAAGGGCGAACCTCTTCCCCCATTGCTAGTTTCTCATTATACAGGGTTTCATCCTTATCATCGAACCCCAAATACTCACTGAATGCCTTCCCAGAGAATACAACACTTTTGTTTCGCCCCTTGGTTGCAATTGAGCCCTTTTTGACGTGGGCCATATTACAGTAAAACTTTTTCACCGTGTGCTTATTGGCATCCAATAATCCATCCTGAAAGTGCTCCCACCCCACTCTAGCATGGAACTGTATATGTACATTAGGGAGTAGGGGTAGCAGGTCAGTTGTAATGATACTCCTCTATGGAATAAGTTTCTGTACTGGCCACCATTCCCGGAACTTGTGAAAAGCCACTTGGCTAATGAAATGATCTTCCCAAACCTCCGGTTTTCTTGTTCGTTCAACACCCCAACCCGAGGCACACTGCTGTCCAGTACCTCATCGTCACCATTGGTCCGATCATCTGCACTCTCCCCAGATAGTGAAGCTATATGGGAGGTGGAGTATTCACCGTTGCTTGCTGCTGAGCCATCAGACGACTCAAAATGAACACTATGTGAAGCTTGGGCAGTAGGTACAGCTGGGACTGAGGGAGCTGGCCCTGAGTCAGTAGAGAGGTCCTATGAGGGTAGGTACTCACTCCCTAATCGCTCATCATCTTTAACAACTTGTTTCCTTGCGTTCAGTATAGGTCGGGGAGTGAGTTTGGCTTGTTTCCCTTTTCCTCCCCGGGAGGAGTCACCTCGTCCGGTTTGTTTTGCACCTCGTCCTCGTTGTTTTACTATTTTATACAAGCAAACATGTCTAACATTGTTAGTTCAAGCACGCACAGTGAATCAAGTAGTGAAAATAATTGCAGAATACCAGTTGAAAGAGTTGCAGACAACATTGCAGAGCAGGGCACCGCGGACCGCGGGGCCCATTGAATAAACCCAGAAAAGCACACCTCTCTTATTCTCCCAACGTGGTTCGCGTGAAATGGGAGCGCGGTCGCATTGCGCCAGCGCGGACCGCACAATTAGGGATGCGGTCGTTCTGGAAGTAAACTACATTTCAGATCAAAGGCCACCACGGACTGTACCATCAATAGTGCGGCCGCATCAGGGCCATGCAGACCGCGTGAAAATGACCGTGGGCCGTGCTGAGGTTATCTTAGAGACTGAGTTAGGGTTTCAATTCTTCTTACCTTTTTGTTCAAATTTTTGAATCCTAGTTGTCTATACTCAATTACCCAACATGAAAATCATACTAAGCATTCAAAACCAACATATAAACTAACCTAATCATAAAATCCAAGAAAAACGGAAAAAGTGAAGAAGTTAAACCTACTGGGAAGCAAACAAAGAGTAAAAATAGAAACTAATTAGTGATAATTGTAAGAAATGTTATCAGGAATACGAAGAAAGAAAGCACTCTATGCAAGCACACAAGAACAACGGTCTTAGCGATATGAACAGTAGAAATTAGGGCTCGGGTGTTTAAATTTGCCAAAAGTGTAAAATGAGGCCTTAGGTCTCTATTTATAGAAAACCGTAGGGCTCATACTTACCTACCAGCGCGGCTGCGTAAAAGCGACCGCGGACCGCGTTGGGTTTTGAATATGAACCCTTTCCGTAACCCTCCCACACGGACCGCACAGAAAGGGACGCGGCCGCGTGAGTCCATAGCGGACCGCGACCGCGTGGAGGTCTCCATAGACCAGACATTCTCAGCTCATGCCAGTACGGACCGCACAAAAGTGCATCATGGCCGCACTGGCAATCTTCAGAGACTGTGCATTCTGTTACACTTTGTTTTGCACTACTTCAACACAATCCGTATAACATCTCACAAAAAAATTAGCTCAAAAATCCTAATCTACAAAGAAAATCAAAGAGAAAAAAAAGACATGGGTTGCCTCCCAAGAAGCACCTGATTTAACGTTGCGGCATGACGCATGTTACCATCATATCACTTCAAATGAATGAGTGCCACCATGTGGCTGTCATCAAACTTCCCCAAATAATGCTTGACACGATGCCCATTGTCTCGGAAAACTTCACCATTTTTGTTCTTGAGATCAATAGCACCAAATGGGGTCACACCAACAACTTCAAATGGACCACTCCACTTTGACTTGAGCTTTCCCGGAAATAACCTCAACCGGGAGTTGAAAAGAAGAACCATATAACCAACCTTGAATTCCTTTCCCCGAGCATATTTGTCGTGAAGATACTTCATCTTGTCCTTATACAAGGACGAGCTGGAGTAGGCATAAAATCTAAACTCGTCAAGCTCATTGAGTTGCTCAACCCGGAGATTCGCTGCAACATCTCATTCTAAGTTTAACTTCCTCAAGGCCCACATAGCCTTGTGCTCCAATTCCACCAGAAGATGACAAGCTTTCCCAAACACCAACCGGTACAGCGACTTAACAATTGGGGTCTTGTAAGCCGTCCGATAGGCCCAAAGAGCATCATCTAATTTCTTCAACCAATCGGTCCTATTGGCATTGACAGTTTTAGACAAGATACTCTTAATTTCTCGGTTGGGATGATAGGGTTTGGTCACTTTGTGATTTACTCCATACTTGGCAAGCAATGAATCAAAAACCTTGTTGCAAAAGTGAGATCCCCCGTCACTAATGATAGCACGGGGAGTGCCAAACCTTGTGAAGATACACTTTTTAAGAAATGCCACCATACTTTTGGCTTCATTGTTGGGCAAAGCCATGGCTTTAACCCACTTCGAGACATAATCCACCACCACCACAATGTAAGTGTTCCCACGAGAGCTCACGAAAGGACCCATAAAGTCGATACCCTAAACATAAAAAATGTCCACCTCTAGAATTGTATTGAAAGGCATCTCATCCTTCTTAGAAACCCTACCAGCTCGTTGGCATTCATCACATCTCTTAACTAAATCACCGGCATCTTTAAACAAGGAGGGCCAATAGAATTTGCAACTAAGAACCTTAGAGGTTGTCCTCACCCCGCCATGATGGCCACCATAGGGAGAGGAATGACAAGCCTCCAAAATACTAAACTGTTCTTCTTATGGGACACATCGATAAATCACACCATCGGTGCAAATCTTGAACAAATATGGCTCGTCCCAATAAAAATCCAAATTGTCCCGCTTGAGCATCTTCCTTTGGTTAGAAAAGAGCTCATACGAAATTATACCGGTAACAAGATAGTTGGCGACGTTGGCAGACCACGACATATCATGCATTGACACAGCGAGGAGTTGTTCATCCGAAAATGCATCATTAATCTCAAGGTCGTCACATGGCCTCCCCTCCTCCTCCAAACGGGATAAATGGTCTGCCACTAGATTTTCACTCCCTTTCCGGTCCACAATTTCTAGATCAAATTCTTGAAGAAGTAACACCCATCTCATCAATCTCGCCTTGGAGTCTTTCTTGGTCATCAAATACCTAAGGGCGGCATGATCAGTATGGATAATCACTTTGGTCCCCATAAGGTATGGTCGGAACTTTTCCATGGAAAAAACAATAGTTAGCAATTTGTTCTCGGTGACTGTGTAATTTCTTTGAGCTTCATTCATGGTCTTGCTTGAATAGTACACCAGATGGCACATCTTGTTGATTCTTTGGCCCAAGACCACCCCCACCGCAACATCACTAGCATCACACATGAGCTCGAAAGGCAAGCTCCAATTTGATGCGGTAATGATAGGGGTTGTTGTCAACTTGTGTTTTAGAATGATGAAAGCCTCCATGCATTTCTCATCAAAAACAAACTTGGCCTTTTTCTCTAGCAACTTGCACAATGGGTTAACTACCTTAGAAAAATCTTTGATGAACCTTCGGTAGAAACCCGCATGCCTAAGAAAACTCCTCACCCTTTGACATAAGTAGGGGGAGGAAGCCTTGAAATAACCTCGATCTTGGCCTTGTCAACTTCAATTCCCCACTTTGAAATCTTGTGACCCAACACAATACCCTCTTCTACCATAAAATGGCATTTTCCCAATTGAGAACTAGGTTCGTGTCTTCATATCGGGCCAACACTCGATCAAGATTTACCAAACACTCATCGAAAGAATCCACAACCACGCTAAAATCATCCATAAAGATGTTACAACCCATATCCACACGCGTTAGTTTATGCCATATGTTAGTTAACACAAATCCAATAAGGAATTATCCTTGAGATGTTAAGAAGTTAGTCCTAATGATCTTAAGTGATACAAGGGTGCATACGGGTGATTAACAAGTATTAGAAGTTAAACGAATCAAAGATGTTGTAACTCGTATTTTCGGGTAAACCTATAGGTGCTTAAAATACTCAGGAGGTCATGTTTTAAGGTATTTAAATCATATAATATCCGTATCATAAGTCTTGAAGTCAAATGAGTTATGAAACAAAAGTCGACAAAAGTTGTCACAACTTAGGTTCATAGTTTTACTTAAACTTTAGGTCAAATCTTATTAAGATTTTCTCGTAATATACTTGGAATTACGGGGTGATCTACCCACCCAATTAAAGATCTATGAGTCTAGTTTCTAACGCATTAAACCGTTTATCGATACAATCTCGGAGCAGAGAGATATTTGCATTTTTGCGAGACCGCGCCAAGCATCTCTCTATGGGGCCCACTAAGGCGGTTTAAGACATTTGGATATATATAGGACACCTCCAACCAGTTTTAAGTAATTTATTTTCACTATTTTCAGACCTTATAACCCTAGGAACACCCTCTCAAGGTTCTCTCAATATTCAAGACCCAAACAAAGGGCAAACAACACAAATCAAGTGTCGGGAATCCCGTGGCGCTAGTAAGTCTCTTGTTCTTCTTGTTGTTGCTCATTTTTGTGTTGTTCCAGCTCGTGTGGGAGGTTGTTTTAAAGGGTTTATGTTCTGTAAATACTCCCTCATGTTCTTAATATCAACCCTAGGTGATTTCAAGCCTCCTAAAGTGATTCTAGTGCCGAAAAACATTAATTGACCGCTAGTTTTGCTTTCTTGTTGTTGTGGCAGCATTGGAGGGATATTTCATGGAAATTTAAGGTCAAATTGGAGTTGTTATTTCTGTATAAAGGTAAGGAACCTCTTACTCTATATTTATTTAAGATTATCCAAGTTGTGGCTAATCCATTGAAGCTAGAACTTGTGAAATATATATCGAAAGGCTTGGTAGTAATGCTATCGGTTGGTGGACTATTTTGGGAGACTCAATATGATTATTATTGATGTTGTTTGGGCTGTTTGGTGATTATTTTGAATGGTGTGAAGTCATATATATAGGGGAGGTGCTGTCCGTTTCATCGTAAAATAGGTTGTGGTCGATACATAATAGTTATGACGCTTGAATGATAACTATAGTATCGTTTCTCTTGTTGTAGACTAAGGAGTCGTGAAAATTGCATAGCTTGAGATTGGGGCAGTATATACAAGGTATGTGAGGCTATACCTTTCCTTCTTTTGCACGACTCCGATTATACATAATGTGATGAATGAGCTTCCAAAGATACTCTACTCTTAGAAGCTAGCAGTACTTACATTGTTTCCCCTCTTATGGGACGATTGATGTTAATGTTGCTTCTCTTATTCTTATGTTATCAATGTTGTTGGTATTTCCTGATTCCTATAAGGTTCATAGTGAAGAGTTACTCCTAATAACGCATACAAAGGATACCTTACGTCACTCCTAAAGGTTTATAACATAATTCCATGAGTCAAGCATGCACTATATATATATATGTATCTATTTTACTCTACCGAGCCGCGCTATAGACGGCCGGGTATGGCACCTACTGTGCAACCACTGATCAGTTAGGTTTTGTCGAGCTCCACATGGCCGGGTACGATCTACCGAGCCTTATGATGGCCGGGTACGTTTTTACCGAGCCTATTACGGCCGGGTACGATATGATGATGATGATGCCCACAGAGGCGTATGTTTTAAAAAGCTTATATATTTATACATATGTATCATGCATTTCATGTCAGTAGCCCTCAGAGGTACTCAGATGTTACAGGTTGTATATTCTCTATCCATGTTTATATTACTGTTCGTGTTTATGCTTCCCTGCCTTACATACTCAGTACTTTATTCGTACTGACGTCCTTTTATTTGTGGACGCTGCATGTCGTGCTGCAGGTCCTGATAGACAGGCAGGTGTAGCTCCCCCACCACAGTAGGCTGTCCAGTTCAGCAGTGATTGGCGAGATCCCTTCTCCGGACTTGCCTTGGTCTTGGTATGCATTTTTGTTATAGACATTATGGGTATGTCGGGGCCCTGTTCCGGCTATGTTGCAGTACTTATGTTCCTATAGAGGCTCATAGACATGTGTCGACTCATGTATAGTTTGGTATGCCTTGTCGGCTGGTTTTTGTTGTATAGCCTTTCATGATAGCGTGGTAGGTCGTACCATATATATATAGTTTCTTGATTGTCTGGTCATCCCATGTTATGTAGGTTCATGCCATCATATTTTATTGTTGGTTGTCCATGATCCATGTCTACCATTTATATTGATCTCCTCAGCCCTAAAAGATAATAAAGAGGGTTAGATAAAATGTACGTTGGTGCTCGGCAAGTATGGTCCGGTGCTAGTCATGGCCCTCCAGTTTGGGTCGTGACAAAAGACCTCCAATATATCTTCCACCATGTCGGTGAAAATAGCCATCATACAACGTTGGAAAGTGGTCGAAGCATTACACAATCCAAATGGCATCCTCGAGAACGCGAATGTGCCATAAGGACATGTAAAGGTCATCTTCTCTTGGTCCTCCGAGGCAATGAGAATTTGATTGTACCCCGAGTAACCATCCAAAAAGCAATAGAAAGCCCGGCCCTCAAGACGATCAAGCATTTGGTCAAGGAACGGCAACGGGAAATGATCTTTTCTAGTCACCTTGTTAAGCTTTAGGTAATCCATACAAACTCTCCAACCCGTCACCATCCAAGTGGGAATAAGCTCATTGTTGTCATTGGTCGCCACAGTCATCCCACCCTTCTTCGGCACGCATTGCACCAGAGAAGTCCAAGAACTGTCAGAGATAGGATAAACCACACCGGCGTCAAACCACTTGATAACCTCTTTCTTTACCACTTCTTGCATAGCCTCATTTAGTGTTCTTTGATGTTCGAGTTAAGGCCTAGTATCTGCCTCCAAAATGATCTTATGCATGTAAAAGGCGGGATTTATACCCCTAATATCAGCCAATGTCCATCCAATCGCCTTCTTGCACTTTTGAAGAACTGCCAAAGTGGCGTCAACATGCACGTTAGTCAAGAAAGACAAAAGAATAACATGCAAAGTACAATTAGAGCCCAAGAATTCATACCTGAGGTGAGGAGGAAGTGGCTTCAACTCCAACATCGGGGGCTCCTCAATAGATGGCTTAGTTGGTGGAGTTTTGTTATTCTCAAGATCCAATGATAACTTCCTAGGCTAATATGAATATGAACCCATACCATGCAATGCATTCACGCACTCCACTCTCCCAGCATCCTCATTGACATCCATATTTAGAAGAACGACCTCGAGTGGGTCTTCAACATTAATCATCGCGCTTATATCATCTACTATCACCGCCGTGACAATGTCCACAAACGAGCACACCTTGGTGCTATTTGGTTGCCTCATAGACTTACACACATGGAATACTACCTTCTCATCACCAACACGGAAGGTCAACTCTCCCGCCTCAACATCAACCAAATCCTTACACGTAGCTAGGAAAGGTCTTCCAAGAATAATCGGGACTTCAAAGTCCACTTCACAATCCAATATAACGAAGTCGGCCGGCAAGATAAATTTATCAACTCGAACAAGGATGTCATCAATTATACCCAAAGGTCGCTTAATTGATCGATCCGCCATTTGGAGCCTCATTGAAGTTGGGCGAGGTTGTTTGATTCCCAAGGTCTTAAAGACTGAATGGGGCATTAAGTTTATACTTGCACCCAAGTCACAAAGGGCTTTCGCAAAGTCGGCACTTCCAATGGTACATGGGATAGTAAATGCACCGGGGTCCACAAGTTTTGGAGCCATAGAATGTACGATTGCGCTCACTTGATGAGTCACCTTAATTGTCTCACACTCCATTGAACTCTTTTTCGTAATCAAATCCTTCATGAATTTTGCATACCCCGGCATTTTCTCAAGTGCTTCCACGAACGGCACATTGATAGTTAGACTCTTCATCATCTCAATGAATTTCTTGAATTGGTTGTCAACCTTTTGCTTGGCCAACCGTTGAGGATAGGGCGGAGGAGGCCTAGGTAAGGGTGCCTTAGCTTTAAGCACCACCGGCTCGAGTATATCAATCATGTGTTCCCTAGACGGATTCACGTCCTCTTGCGTCTTCTCCTCAACCTCATCAATATCAATCTGCACATCATTGTTCACTTTGGGTTCAACTACATCCTCAACCACCAAAGGTATATCATCATCTTGCAACCAATCTTCATCAACCATAACTTGATTTCCTCTTGAGGCATGCACATCACCGCCTCTTCCACTTTGCTTTGTCACCGCCATCACATGATTGTTATTCCCACCCTTAGGGTTTACTATCGTATCACTTGGTAGAGCACCCTTTGGGCGAGTATTTAAAGATTGAGAAATTTGGCCAAGTTGCACCTCCAAGTTACGGATAGAGGTGTTGTGGGAAGCTAATTGAGCATCAGAGTCTTGTTTCTTCTTCTTCATTTGCTCAAACATAACTTCAATTCGACCCATATCATTACCCGAAGAACTAGACCCTTGAGATTGAAACGGCAGCGGGTTGTTCGGTTGTTGATACATCGGAGGCCTTTGAAAGCTTGCCCCCGATTACCTTGACCACCATTGTTATTCCACCCACCTTGACCATTATTGTTGTTCCCATTCCAATGCCCTTGATTACCCGAATTGTTGTTCCCCCAATTTCCTCCTTAGTTTTTGTTATTGTTCCAATTACCACCTTGTTGATTGCCCCAATTTCCTTGGGGTATCCCTTGTTGGTTACCTTAATTTTCTCTATTCCATTGGTAGTTATTGATGTATTGGACTTCCTCGCTTTGATCATCATAGCATTCATTCGAATAACTACCATCATCATCATAGTTATCACATTTTCCTTGAGGTTGTTGCCCTCTTTGCCTCATTTTCAACATATTCACTCCTTCCATGGCATTGAATTGGTGCGGGTATTGGACTTGTTGCAATTGCGCCTTCGCCAATTGATTCATTGTTGTGGTCAGTTCGGCGATGGCTAGGCCGTGGTCATACAACTCATTGTGCAAATGTATGACCGTAGGGTCACCTTGAGGGACGTTTGCTCGACTTTGCCATGCCAAAGAAGTATCAGCCATTTCATCTAAAACATCACAAGCTTCATTGTAGGGAAGCTTCATAAAATTTCCTCCGGCCAATTGATTCACAATACATTGGTTGGTTGTGTTGATGCCCCTATAGAACGTTTGTTGAATTATCACATCGTTCATGTTATTGTTTGGGCACTCTTTCACCATAGTTCTAAATCTCTCCCATATTTCGTGCAGGGGTTCTGTTGGCTCTTGTTTAAAAGCCAAAATTTCATCACGGAGCATCGCCATGTGACTTGGAGAAAAGAACTTGGCAATGAATTTGTCCGCCAATTCATCCCATGTGGTAATAGAATGATTGGGGAGCCTCTCTAACCAATCAAACGCTTTACCCCAAAGAGAGAACGACAAAAGACTCAATCTCAATGCATCCTCCGAAATGTTTGTTTGCTTGCTACCCCAGCATGTATCTACGAACCCCTTCAAGTGCTTGTAGGCATTTTGATCGGAGGCTCCCGTGAAATATCCTCTTTGCTCGAGCAGGGTCAGCATAAAATTTGTGATTTGAGAGTTCCGCGCCCGGATTCGGGGAGGAACAATTGCACTCGCGTACCCTTGATTTGGGAGAACTCTTGGGCCCACTTTTGGTGGAGGCGGATGAGGGTCTGGAACGTTCTCATTTGCATTAGGAATTGCGTTGGCATTTCGACCTCTCCTTTGATCTTGAGGTAATATATCTTCTTATTCAAGATCCTCAACCTCCTCCCCCGCGACCACATTGCCAAGAGTGTCATGTGCATTTAAAGCCATGTGTACCTGAGTGATTGACATAAACAAAATTAGTAAAAAGAAGCAAAACACAAAACTAGATACACAGATAGTCAACACCGTAAGCTCCCCAGCAATGACGCCAAAAAGTGATCGCTGCCGACTCAACATTACACGAATGTAGGAAGAGCGGGTCGCAACAGCTTTTACCCGAATAGTAGTTCGGGATCGAATTTCCACATGGAGCTAGTAATGGAGTTGTAATGTCTGTTTAGCCTAGAATTTCATTTGTACTTCTAATTGTACTTCAGACATTTTTGTGTTTTTATATTTAAAACTACCATTGTGAACTAAGGATTAAAGCTAAATTATGCTTAGAAGATATTGCTAGGCTGTAATTAATGGGGAGAAAGGCACTAGGGTCGTGGCATCACCTAGGTGGTTAACTAACAGGTAGAAACTACTAAGGATAAATTGACATATTTGGGACTTATGCTATATTCGTTGCACAATTGTAACCACTCTCACACCTCTCGATAGAGAGAGTGATTTTGCCCAATTGACTCTCTCAAGACCAGTTAGGTAGGCCAATTAGACCAAGTAACTAGGGTTCAAGTAGGGTGATTACTCTCTCGAGATTTAACCCGTTAATTGGGACTACCATTTCTCATGGGTCCATCCCAATTCCTTGTTGGGTCAATTTTGGGGTCATGGACTCTCTTTCTCAAGAAGACTTAGATCCACAAAGATAGAATCAGTGTTTGCAACCACCAATTCTTAATTAAAACATAAAATCAACCCAAATAACAAATACCCAATATCAATCTATCATTAGAATGCAACACCCATCAATTATCCACACTAGGGTTGAGCCACAACCCTAGCTAATGGGTTTAGCTAGACATAATTAAAGAAGAAACAAAAGAAATAGAAGAAGAACTAAACATATTAATTAATTGATAAAGAGAAACGACAAGAATCTATTGAGAAATTAGTTCTAAAATGCCAACATAGGCAAAAACTTCGGTTCTCACAAGCGCAACTCTACTGATAATACAAAACTTAACCTAAAAATGGTAAAATGTTCTATTTATAGTAGGCTGGAAAAATCGAACAAAAATACCCCTGCAGGGTCTGTGTGGGCCGCGCAAACACGACCGCGGCCGCACTAACTCTTTAACTTCAACTTTCCATGTCTCTAAATTGTCTGGCGTGGGCCGCGTAAAAGGGTAGCGCGGACCGCGTGAATGAGATCGCGGCCGCATGGCTTGCTTTTGACCAAAATGACATATCTCTGAAAGCTCTTGACGCGGGCCGCATGAATAAGCAGCTTGGCCGTGTAAGCTTAACGCGGGCCGTATAGATCTGAACGCGGCCGCGTGGTGAATGCTCTGAATAGCACCATCTCTAAATCTCCTAGTGCGGCCGCGTGCACTTTTGTGCGGTCTGCACTAGGCTCTTTTTCCATCACTTCACTTGGCCTTTGATACTTGATAATATTTCACTCCGTTTTGAGCTGATCTTTGACATTTTGTCACTTTGTCGCTCAAACCTGCAATGAAGTACAACCTGTGAGCATTTTGGGACTATTTTGTAGCAAATTATACTCAAAACATAGGCAAGTAAGGGCATAAAACACGTTAAAATCCTACTTATCACAAACGCAGTGAACAAATATTCCTTCCTCCAAAATTACCCTTCGTAAATGCGGAGGAACATACGCCGGTGCGAAGGAGAAAACCATATGAAAGATTCAGCAGTTCTAAAATAGGAAAACACGACATGTAGTCCACTCAAAACACACCTGAGGCCCCCGGGACACCATCTAAACACTCCAACAAGTTCCATAACCTAACTCAAACTCGCTCGAGGTCCTTAATCACATCAAACAACATCGAAACTACGAATCGCACCATGAATCGAACTTATGAACTTTCAAATCTCCCGACTTCTAAAACTGTCACGACTCCAAACCCGGACCCGATCGTGATAGTGCCTCTCGTGAAGACGAGGCCAGCCAACTAGTCCCAATTTAATTTTTAAATAGTTAAACATTAACAATCAGTCTAAGCATGAGTAAATAAGCCAAATAAGATAGTATAATGTGCGGAATACAGCGCAAACACAGCCCAATACTGGGGTGTCACAAGTCACGAGCATCTACTTTGGTCTAAATACAACTGGAAAGTCTGAAATGTACAAAATACAGACTAATGAAATGAAGAGGGAGAAAAGCAATGTTGTGAACGCCGGCAACTAACTTGCTAAACTCCGATGACTCTACCTCCGATCAGCCAATGCCTGCTCCCGAGTTCAAAAATACCTGAATCTGCACATAAGGTGCAGGGAGTAATGTGAGAACTCCAACTCAGTGAGTAATAATCATAACTAAAGTCTGAATGGTAAGAAATCACGAAAAGTGCATTAACATGTTGTATCGAAGTAGTTCAAAAAAAACCAGTAAGAAAGCAATAAAGCTGTAAAATCTCTTAAAATATCTTAGCTCAGTTTAAAATTCTTTGAAAATGTCCTTTTCATTAGTTGCGCAAATGAATGCAAAACAATTAGTGTATATAAGCACAAAAATCCGCCCCTCGGGCACAAATTCACCATTAAACATGTACATGAGAGGAAAATAAGAAAGATAAGCACATAAGGTTCGCCCATCGAGCATAATGTCAACAATACCAACCGCTCGGGCAATCACGTAGAACAATATCAGCCCCTCGGGCTATATCTCACATCATATTGGGTACCTGCGCTCACTGGGGGTGTGCATACTCCTGGAGGGTCCCCTTACGGCCCAAGCGCAATATCAAGCTACCTCGTGGCATCATCTCTAGGCTCTCGGCCTCATATCAACAAGCCACCTCGTGGCATACATATCTCAGGCCCTCATCCTCATAATCAGAATCAGTGTATCATCGATACGACGTGCAGCCCGATCCAAAAAGATATCCTCACAACACAGGCCCTCGGTCTTACTAAGTCAAAAATCACATAAGCCACTCGGGTAACAGTAAAACATGATGGTCAGCCAAAATATTATTTGCAATATCATTTCAAGTGTTAAAGCAAAGTAAACATGGCTGAGTTTTGAAAACAGTGGAAAATAACATGGCTGAGTTCAAGTATAAAGTCAAAACAGTGAGGAAATATCAACAAAAATCCCCGAATGGTTCAAATAGCTGGCAAGAAGCCCAAATATGGCATTTAGCCCAAATAATGATGATAACAATTAGATTTAAGTCAAATACGCGGTAAAACCATCAATCGGGATGGACCAAATCACGGTCCCCAATAGTGCACGACCCCACGCTCATCATCAAGCATGTGCCTCACCTCAATATGGCACTGCAATGTGCAATCCGGGGTTTCAAACCATCAGAACATCGTTTACAATCATTACTCACCTCGATCCGGTCCAAACTCTAGCCCGCGATGCCTCGCCCGCACGAATCGACCTCCGAATGCTCCAAATCTAACCACAATCAGTACATAATCATTAAAATATGCTAAGGGAGCGAAGCCCACTCGAAAATATCCAATTAACATCAAAATCCTGAAATTACTCAAACCTGACCCCCGGACCCACGCTTCGAAATCCGACGAAATCTGACAATCCATTCAACCACGAGTCCAACCATACCAAAATTACTAAATTCCGATAACAATTCGGCCTCCAAATCTTCAAATCTTATTTTCAAATTCCTAGGTCCAAATCCCCAATTTACACCTAAAAAACATGAAATCTAGTTGGATTATTCGATGATAATTCAATATTACGGAGTAGAAATAATCACAAGTGACTTACCTCAATATTTCCCATGATTTCTTGCTCAAAAATTGCCCCAAGCCGTGTTCTTTCACCAAAAAAAAATCAAAATGAGCTAAAAAAAAATGTAACAGCTTTAATAAATCCGATTCTAGTCTCTAAAGGCTTAATTCCTGTTGCTAAAAGGTCCAATCTGGCCGCTAAAAGGTGCACACCAGATCTGATGCACCAGTAGTCTTTAATTTCACTAAAAAGGCTCTAACTCCATCATACTAACTCGGAATTCGATGATTCTTGTTTCTTGAGTCACAAATAATGATACGAACATAGTCCTTCAATCGAAACTCAATTCAGAGCTCGTTTGCTTTGTGCTATATCCATTTCGCTCGTTAAACAATTAACTCATGATTCGCGTCAAAAATCCAATCGCGACTTGATGAAATTAGACCAAACTCTCCAGATCACTCCTATAATTCATTATCAAAATTCTGGAAGTCTCAAAATCAAATTCCGATCTCTAGAACTAAAAATGGACCTTTGGATCATTACATGTTTATGCTCAAAACGCCAAAATCTTCCAAAAACTATTCCAAAACATATCCGAGCCTCATGGGACCCTGACCAAACATGCCAATACACCCCATAACATAATTCAAACTTGTTCCAACATTGGGAACGCTCAAAACAACATCAAAACATCAAATCACCCTCGGATTAAAGCCTAAGAATTCCAAAACTTCCAAATTCCGAATTCAATCAAAAAGTCTATCAAACCTCGTCCGAATAACCTGAAATTTTGCACACACATCACAAATGACACAACGAACCTACTCCCATTTTCAGAATTCCATTCCGACCTCGATATCAAATTTCCACTGTCGACCGGAAAACGCCAAATTTCCAATTTCGCCAATTCGAGCCTAAATCTACCACGGACCTCCAAAATACATTCCGGACGAGCTTCCAAGTCCAAAATCACCTAACGGAGCTAACCAAATCATAGAAATCCATATCCGAGATCGAATACTAAAAAGTCAAAACTTGGTCAAACCTTTCAAATTTCAGGCTTCAACTGAGAACTGTTCTTCCAAATGCATTCCGATTACCTTGAAAACCAAAACCAACGATTTACATAAGTCATATCACACGGGGCAATCCATGCCTGAGAACTGGTGAGCAAAGTGCAAAAGCTCAAAATGACCAGTCGGTTCATTACATCCTCCCCCACTTAAACATACGTTCGTCCTCGAACGTGCCCAGAGTTGTTCCAAAAGCCAACCAATCGCTGAATAACCATACCATGCATATACCCGTGGGTGATCCCACATCACCCTATCTCATATAGGCTCGATAGCACCATGTAACTGAAATTTCACAATCCGACCTAGCCCATAAACCTTAGAACCACACTTTCATTTTCGAAATTATCCAAAAGATCAGAATCTCACATCTACACTCTGAATAAGACCGAACAAGTTGTAATACCCATACCTGCAACCTCGGGTGCAATTACATGATATACCACATAATTCAATTCTGGTAGCGATAACTGCTAATCACAGCTGCTGCACACAACAACCGAATACCGATAGAAAATCTCTTATTAACTAAAGTCTCATTCCAACACTTTCATACACTACCAATGTTAGATGAAACACATAATAAACCATAACCATTTATCAGATCAACCATTCATGAAGCATACTTCTCCTTTGACAAAGACCGTGGCAAATTTCTGAGCCGAACCTCGATATTATCCTTCTAACATATTGAAATCGAATTCGTTTGTATTCATTAAAGATCCCAACTATCTCATCTAATCCAACACAACCACTCTGGTGACATGATACCTCAATACAGACTAAAGCCGCAACGTGCGCAATCCGCACCAATAAGCAACGATCCGAACACACTCGAATCATGAAAAGTGACTCAAATGAAAGAGCTATACCGCAAGCTCACCGGTACCGCCACACACAATGCTGAGAAACCCGTCACGCATCATAGAAACACAACACACGAATTTAACCCGCAGGATTATACCTCCACATAGCTTAGCTCCAATGCACGACCTCATCCAAATACTAGTCCACATGAAACACTTCAAGTCGCTATGCTCAATATCAACGACCATACGCAATATGATGTCTGAAACCAAAGAAATCATCATAACCACCGCGAAGCAATTGACATAACATTACACATACCCGAAATGACACAACCGATACGCCACCCATCGAGCAATACCCAGTATTCTTCCCACTCGACTTCCACTATGAATCCCTAATGGAACCGCACCACATATGCCTATAACCAACAAATAATAACGCCTCGCAACCCAAAAAAGTGACTCTTAAATCACCTCAGAACACTAATAGCTCGATAACAATTAAATCAACATATCCCTCACTATTGGCAACTCGAAGTCAACCAAGACGTCTCGATGCAGAATATACACCCCTATAGGTCTACCAATGAACCCGTATCAAAGAGTTCCTAAAGTTGCTCCTTCAACTCCTTTAACTCTGCTGGTGCCATACGATACGGTGCCCGGTACCAAATCAATACCGAAATCAACAACTTTGCTTGGCGACATGTCCGACCACTAGAAACACCTCCGAAAAGTCCTTCACCACCGGAATTGAATCAACGGTAGGAGTCTCTACACTGACTCCCATCAAGAAGGCCTAATTAAGAAAGAAAATTCCTTCCCAACCATCCGCTGGGTCTTCGAAATATAAAACCACACTACTAAGAACATAATCCGTAGAAACTCACCACTCAATCTGTGGCATTCCCGGCATAGCCAATAGCACTGCCTTAGCACAATAGACTAGAATAACACGATACGAAGACAACTAGTCTGTACCCAATGTCACATCCAAAATATAAAATACCAAGCAACAAAAGATCCACTCGAGTCTCCAAAACCCAATAGTCACTAAATAGTGTTGATACACGCGACCCACAACCACAACATAGCCTGGATCATGAGAACTCCCAGTCTCTAACTCCATGTAGCACACGAATCACCATATCCAATCCCAATTCCGCCGTCCGAATACACACCACACCTCCAATACCCAATCATTCCACGAGAGATACTCTAAAATTCTTCTGTGCCACCAAACAAACTCGAATATCAGCAGTCGATCTAATAAGAAAGTGCCACAATACTACCGAAGTACCATCAACTTAATCACATTGCCTTTTTTGAAACACATACCCTCGCCAAATCACTCCAATTAGCAATACCATTTCCTTAATGATTTCTGTGGATTATTATATGATGATTTTTGAACTTTCCATATATAGAAAAGAAATAGAAAGAGATAGACTAGAAACGACATCTGTTATGTCAATGAC
>MU753064.1:0-20712 GCA_026770625.1 Nicotiana glauca | reverse complement strand
ATGTAAGGGAGCCACTACGAAGAAGTTCCGGGAGTTACGAAGGAAGCTTCGAGCTCATATTGGTCATGGGTTGAGAACGAGAATTGAATTATCTGAAGATCATTTCCCTAATCATCTGAAGCTCATCTCTCTAATTATCTGAAGCTCATTTCTCTAATTATCTGAAGCTGCTCGTTGCCTAAGAGTTTTATGACCTTCCTTTCAGAACTGAATCGTAACCATACACACGCAATCTCAATCCCCCACAACATACCGCATATACCATACCATCCTAGGATAATATGAGAACTCTGTACCCTTTCTGAGCCACAAGCAACTATGTACTCAACCAACTAAGAACTTTCCAGTGACCCCATCTATCTGAATTTCCTTCTGATTTACCTTTAACTAGATACTCCTTCTTGCTATAACACCATAATTCCTCAACCCCGACTCACCACGCGAGACCCAAGCATAAAACCACGTCGTCTAAGGCCCATAAACCGCTGAATACTTTCTTAGATATTCCTACAAGCACCACATTCGAAATACTTACCCTGAAGAGGCCTCCTACGAATCTCGAGCCATTACCTTCAACTTCCTAATACTGATATATAGAAGCCCATAATTGATATAAAACTACCATAGATCTTGACACCCTTCAAATGCAAACCTCAGTTTCTGGCCAAAAATACAATATGAAAATCTTCAGTTATTACATGCGAAATCATGAGCACATTAGAACCATTCCCGAGAGACATCCACTATACTCAAACAGCAATTAGCCCGATAAAAAGACCCGAACAACTTGTGTCTCATTAACACTTCTAACACCGCAGAATGTAACCTTACCTTAATGCAACCAAGCAACTTCCTATCCTATGCACCGCACACCCTTACTAATAACCACTCAAGGCATCCCGTGATTCTCATACACCTATGAAGCATAATATAATCTTTGTCAAAATTTTCCTTTACTCGAGCCATCCTCGGTCTCAATCTCCGTAAGCCATAATTGATTCACCAGCACGCCTCAATTTGGAACCAACATAGAACCTAACCATGCAATCGCCTAATCAATAGCAGACTCCCCCACTTGGCTCAAATCCATTGACGAAAACACACACAATAACTCATAAAGCATATACCCTATTGCTGCCATAATACCATAGCGAGAGTAAACTCATTCCTTCACAAGCTCGTGAAACACAGACCATCTGGTACTTTAAATCTTCTGCAAATCTCTCATTCATCCTCGTAACAATCAAGCCCACTATCTTAAGCAACCCAAATTTAAATTTCAACACATATTTTTCACTTGTAAATGAGATCTTCTAACAAATAACATAAGGATTACACAACCTCTGAACACTCCGTAGGAGATAACCCACATGCTTTGCCTCCAACTAACATTTCCGTATACCTTCCACCATCATAAACATTACGCAGTCACTTAGTCTTCCTGAGTCTGAACTCATACCGTATCATGAATTTTTTTACTTCACTTCCACAAGGAAACATGGAAAGATTCTTCACATGCCCATAACTCGGGGCTATACCTCGAATCAAGTTAGAAATAAAGCACCTAATAGTTCTTTTATCCTCCAGCAGACCTTTCTCGTTGCTTCCAAATCATATGAATACATCTTGCAATCACATCATACACGTAACCTAACTATCCAGTCATCACTTCCCTTAATAGGGACAGAACAACACATAGATATCCAGAAACACGCACTCACGCAATCAACACCACCGTGCTCAATCTATAGGCAAAAATCCGGCCTCAAGTATTCCAGACTGGCCCAACATTAACAAACAGATATCACATCTCGACCCTCGATAAGGGAATCATGAGCCATCGATGCAAATCTGATACTGAGCGCTCATGCGCGCACACAAACGTGTGGAAGGAATTCAAAGAGTTACATTTCAAGATGAATCAAAGGTCGCACGATAAGAATTCAAGAATGTGAAGTTTTCCTAAAGGTCCTGCAGCCTCTCGAGGATAAATACAGACGTCTCCGTACCGATCCGCGAGATTCTACTAAACCTGCTCATGACTCGCGAGACCTATGTAACCTAGGCTCTGATACCAACTGTCACGACCCCAAACCCAGACCCGATCGTGATGGCATATCTCGTGAAGACGAGGCCATCCAACTAGTCCCAATTCAATTTTTAAACAGTTAAAAATTAACAATCAGTCTAAGCATGAGTAAATAAGCCAAAGACTAAACAAAAAATAGTATAATGTGCGGAATACATTGCAAATACAACCCGATACCGGGGTGTCACAAGTCACGAGCATCTACTAGGATCTAAATACAATTGAAAAGTCTGAAATGTACAAAATACAAACTAATGAAATGAAGAGGGAGAAAAGCAGTGCTGCGAACGCCGACAGCTACCTTGCTAAATTCCGATGACTCTGCCTCCGATCAGCCAATACCCGCTACCGGGTTTAGAAATACCTGAATCTGCACACAAGTTGTAGGGAGTAAAGTGAGTACTCCAAATCAGTGAGTAATAATCATAACTAAAGTCTGAATGGTAAAAAATCGCGAAAAGTGCATCAACATGTTGTATCGAAGCAGTTAAAAAAAACAGTAAGAAAGCAATGAAACTGTAAAATCTCTTAGAATATCTTAGCTTAGTTTAAAATTCTTTAAAAATGACTTTTTCATCAGTTGCGCAAATGAATGCAAAACAATTAGTGCACATAAGCACAAAAATCCGCCCATCGGGCACAAAGACACCATTAAACAGGTACATGACATGCAAATAAGAAAGATAAGCGCATAAGGTTCGCCCCTCGAGCACAATGCCAATAAATCCTCCCCTCGGGCAATATCTCAGAACAATACCAGCCCTTCGGGCAATCACATAGAACAATATCAGCCCCTCGGGCTATATCTCACATCACAATGGGTACCCACGCTCACTGGGGGTGTGCAGACTCCTGGAGGGCCCCCTTACGGCCCAAGCGCAATATCAAGCCACCTCGTGGCATCATCTCTAGGCTCTCGGCCTCTTATCAACAAGCCACCTCGTGACGTACATATCTCAGGCCCTCGGTTTCATAATCAGAATCAATGTATCATCGCTACGGCGCGCAGCCCGACCCAAAATCATATAAGCCACTCGGGTAACAGTAAAACATGATGCTCAACCCAAAATATTATTTGAAATATCATTTCAAGTGTTAAAGCAAAGTAAACATGGCTAAGTTTTGATAACAGTGGAAAATAACATGACTGGGTTCAAGTATAAAGTCAAAACAACGAGGAAATATCAATAAAAATCCCCGAAGGGTTCAAATAGCTGGAACGAAGCCCAGATATGGCATTCAGCCCAAATAATGATGATAACAATTAGATTTCGGTCAAATACGCAATAAAATCATCAATCATGATGGACCAAATCACAGTCCCCAATAGTGCACGACCCCACGCCCGTCATCAAGCGTGTGCCTCACCTCAATATGGCACTACGATGTGCAATCCGGGGTTTCAAACCCTCAAAATATCATTTCAATCATTACTCACCTCGATTCGTTTCAAACACTAGCCCGCGATGCTTCGCCCGTACGAATCAACCTCCGGATGCTCCAAATCTAGCCACAATCAGTTCATAATCATTAAAATATGCTAAGGGAGCGAAGCCTAGTCGAAAATATCCAATATAATATCAAAATCCCGAAATTGCTCAAACTCGGCCCCCGGGCCCATGCTTTAAAATCCGACAAAACTCACAAAATCCGACAATCCATTCAACCACAAGTCCAACCATACCAAAATTACTAAATTCCGATAACAATTCGGCCTCCAAAATCTTCAAAACTTATTTTCAAATCCCTAGGTAAAAAACCCCAAATTACACCTCAAAAACATGTAATCTAGTTGGATTATTCGATGATAATTCAATATTATGAAGTAGAAATGATCACAAGTGACTTACCTCAAAATTTCCCATGAATTCTTGCTCAAAAATCGCCCAAAGTCGTGTTCTTTTACCAAAAAAACATCAAAATGAGCTAAAAAAAAACGTAACAACTTTAATAAATCCGATTCTGGTCGCTAAAGGCTTAATTCCCGTCGCTAAAAGGTCCAATCTGGTCGCTAAAAGGTGCACACCAGATATGATGCACCAGCAGTCTTTAATTTCACTAAAAAGTCTCTAACTCCATTATACGAACTCGGAATTTGATTATTCTTGTTCTTATGAGTCACAAATAATGATACGAACATAGTCCTTCAATCGAAACTCAATTTGGAGCTCGTTTGCTCAGTGCGATATCCATTTCGCTCATTAAATAATTAACTCATAATTCACGTCAAAACCCAATCGCGACTTGATTAAATTAGACCAAACTTTCCAAATCACTCCTATAATTTATTATCAAAATTCAGAAAATCTCAAAATTAAATTCCGATCACTAGAACTAAAAATGAACCTTTGGGTCATTACATGCTTATGCTCAAAACGCCAAAATCTTCCAAAAACTCTTCCAAAACATATCCGAGCCTCGTGGGACCCCGACCAAACATGCCAACACACCCCATAACATAATTCAAACTTATTCCAACCTTCGGAACGCTCAAAACAACATCAAAACATCAAATCACCCTCGAATTCAAGCCTAAAAATTCTAAAACTTCCGAATTCGATCAAAAAGTCTATCAAACCTCGTCCGAATGACCTAAAATTTTGCACACATATAACAAATGACACAAAGGACCTACTCCCATTTCCGAAATTCCATTCCGACCCTGATATCAAAATTTCCACTGCCGGCCAGAAAACGCCAAATTTCCAATTTTGCCAATTCGAGCCTAAATCTACCACGGACCTCCAAAATACGTTCCTGACGCGCTCCCAAGTCCAAAATTACCTAACGTCATAGAAATTCAAATCCGAGATGGAATACTAAAAAGTCAAAACTTGGTCAAACCTTTCAAATTTCATGCTTCAACTGAGAACTGTCCTTCCAAATTCATTTCGATTACCCTGAAAAGCAAAACCAATGATTATATGAATCATAATACATCACACGGGGCAAGCCATGCCTGAGAACTGGCGAGCAAAGTGCAAAAGCTCAAAACAACCGGTCGGGTCATTATAAAAACTCGCGCTGAAACCTACCAAATTAACCCGGGATGACGTCAAGTTTTGCAGGTAACTCGGAATTGCATTCTGACCCCGATATCGCCAAAATCAACTCTTGGTCAAATCTCTCAGCCTTCAAAACTTCAACTTTTCCCATTTTCATCAAAATGCTCCAAATTATCCTACGGACTTTCAAATCCAAATCTGGATGCATGCCAAAGTCCAAAAGCACCATACGAAGCTGTTGAAATCATCCAAAACCCATTCCGCGGCCGTTTATACAAAAGTCAAATTCCGATCAACTTTTATCGCTTAAACTTCTAAAACTTGAATCCTTCTTCCGATTTGACTTTGAATTATTCGGTAACTGAATTCAACCATGCACGCAAGTCAATACACATAATACGAAATTTCTCAGGAACTTATGAACCGAACGGAACTTAAATTTTCAAAATGACCGGCCGCGTCGTTACAATTAGCAATGACTTTATATAAACCAAATATTACATATCTCGGCTATAAAGAAGTGGTGTCACGATCCAGATTTCCCACCCTCGAGAGTCGTGATAGCGCCTACTATTGGGTGCTAGGCAAGCCAAACATTAATTACACTTTTCATTACATTTTACCTCTTTTAGCAAATATCAACAATAGCACGGAGACAATGAAATTTAATAGATAAGCGGAAGTCTTAAATTAAAAGAGCTGAATAAAAATGCGGAAATCCAACATATATCTCTACCCAAGAACTAGAGTCACATACTCACAAACTACTAAGAGTGCTAAATACAACCGTTTGAAAGAAAACATAAACTGTTTGTCTTGAGTACAGAGAGATAATAGACTGAAATAAAGATAGAGGAGACGCCGGGCCTGCGGACGCCTGCAAGGCTACCTCGGTGTCTCGCTGGACTAAAGGCTGGCTCCCGCGCTACTAATGCTGCTGTCCAAGACCTGGATCTGTGCAAAAGAGCACAGAGTGTAGTATCAGCACAATCGACCCCATGTGCTGCTAAGTGCCTAGCCTAACCTCGGCGAATTAGTAACGAGGCTAGGACTAGACTACCAAGTAAACCTGTGCAATTCAAATATATATATACAGCGGAAAAGAAGTACAGGATATAACCAGTCAATATGGGAGGGGAGCATGATGTGGGGGGGATAATAATTACGAATAGAAACATCAAATAAGGAAAGTAACAACAAAGCCTGAATATCAACAAGAATAAAAAATAAGCAAGTTGCACGGCATCACCCTTCGTGCTTTACTTGTTCCCTCACCCAGACAATATTTATAATGAAAATGTGCACGGCATCACCCTTCGTGCTTTTACTCTCTTTCCTCACCAAATCAATCATATCATAATAATGTGCACGGCATCACCCTTCGTGCTTTTACTCTCTTTCCTCAATGAATATCAGTATGGAATGGTACATCATACGGCACGGCATCACCCTTCGTGCTTTACTCTCTTTCCTCGCAATAGCAAACAGTGCATGGCATCACCCTTCGTGCTTTAACACTCTTCCTCACCCAAACAACAATAACAAACAAGGGAAAGGGAGTAAACAGAATAATTACAGAAATCCCGGCAAGGGAACAACAATTAAACAATTAAATCCCGACAAGGGAACAACAATTAAACAGTTAAATCCTGGTATGGGAGCAACAATTAAATAATTAAATCCCGACAAGGGAACAACATCAATGATCTCGACATCCAGGCAAGGTTACATTTTTAGAGATTCTTTCTCTTTCTTTCACTTTCGTTTCATAACTCACTTTATCACTTGAGCCAATGCTCCAAATGATTCAATTATCTCATATACCTTCACAATTCGTATTACAACTCGAACCAATGCTCCTCGAAGTTTAAAGATCACAATTCCTTTCACATGCTCTTCGCAACATATAGAAATCATCAATTAAGCATGGAAGTTACAACAAAATCAGAATATTCGCAATATAAAGAATCACGGTCATGCTAGACACCAATGTAGAGATACTCGTTATCATGCCTATACACCGTACTCAACAATTAGCAAGTAGCAAATAAGACTCAACACCTATTCCCTCAAGCTAAGGTTAGACCAAACACTTACCTCAACTTCTACGGCCAAATCAATCCACAATCACCGCTTTCCCTCTCGAATTCGGCTCCAACCCAATCGAATCTATGCATAATTGACTCAATACCATCAATAAAAGCTAAACAAACCAATTCCTAGGTCCAATTACAACTTTCCAATCATTCTTCCCAAAATCCCAGAAATTGACCCCGGGCCCGCTTGGTCAAAACACGAGGTTCGGACCAAAATCATATCACTCATTTACCCACGAGCCCGAATATATAATTTATTTTTAAATTCGACCCCAAAACGAGGTCTAAATCAAGAAAAATCAAAAGGCCCTAACTCTACCCAAATTCCCAACTTCCTACCATAAATTACATGTTTTAGGCTTAGGAATTCATTAGATGTTGATGAAAAATGAAGGAAACGAGTTAAGGATTACTAACCCACAAAGTTTTGGTGAAAGAAAGCTTCAATGGACGCCTAAGGACCTTGGAGAAGAAAGAGCTCGTGAAAACTTATGAAAATCCCGTCACTGTTCTGTTTTGGAACATTTAAATAACTGGGCAAAATTGCCCTTCGCATTCGCGACAGGCAGGTCGCGTTCGCAAAAGGTAGAACTTGGTAGACCATCGCGTTCGCGAGTTGAGGGATGCGAACGCAGGGAGTAAAAGGCTGGGGGTACAGGAATTGGTCTATGCGAACGCGTGAGACTTCACGCGAACGCGATGAAGAAGTTTTGTAAAGCTACGCAATCGCGATGGTACAAACGCGAACACGAAGAGGAAAGAAGACTAAGTCCCCCAGGGTCAAATAACACTATGTGAACGTGTGGGTATTGACGCGAACGCGATGAAGGAAAAGCCTAAAGCTTCACGAACGCGGAAGAGGAGTCGCGAACGTGAAGAACAAATGGGCCTACAACTGCTGAAGCCAAAATCTGCAATTTTCCTAAGTTTGAAACCACTCTGAAACATCTCCGAAACACTCCCGAGCCCTCGGGGCTCCTAACCAATCACATGCACTAACTCAACAACATCCTACGAACTTAACCATGCGATCAAATCGCCAAAATAACATCAAAAACAACGAATCAAACCTCAAAATCACTAGTTTTCTTCAAACTTCATTAACTTTCAAATTTAGAACTTTATCTCCGAAACACGTCAAACGACGTCCGATTTCAATCAAACTTTACAGAAATATCTTAAACCACATATAAGACCTGTACCAGATGCCGGAACTAAAATACGGGCCCGATACCAACACGTTCTAATCAATTTTCATTCCAATTTTCCTTAATAATTTCAGAAAAATAATTTTACTCAAAAATCCATTTCTCGGGCTTGGGACCTCGGAATTTGATTCCGGGCATACGCCCAAGTCCCATATTTTCCTACGGACCTTTCGGGACCGTTAAATCACGGGTCCGGGTCCGTTTACCCAAAATATTGACCGAAGTCAAATTTATTCATTTTAATATCAAAACTTAGCATTTTTTTTACAAAATTTCATATTTAAGCTTTTCGGCTATGCGCCCGGACTGCACACGCAAATCGAGGCGAGTACAAATGAGGTTTTCAAGACCTCGAAAGCACGGAATAGATAAAAAAACAGGTGATGATCCTTTGGGTCGTCACAACTGGGCAAACATTATACATTTGAAATCACTGGGTTAAGACATGATGTAATAATGCCTGCATGTAAGAATAAATAATTCCAAAAACTATGATTGGTAGATTATTAATGACAACATTGATTTTATTTTGGTGAGAATTTAGAACTTTTTAAGTAGTGTTAAGTCATATAAACGAGAAAAGTTTAGATCTTTAACCGTTTACATCAAACAAAACTATTTAATCTAAATAATTAATTATTAATTAAAGTAAAATACATATCACTTAATCATGCTGAACTAGTAGTGTATACGAAATGTATTCTAAAATTTAATGTAAACGATAATCACAAGTACTTTTGTACCTCATATAAATCCCACATTATATTTCAACGGCTATAATATATTTCTAATTCTTTTTATATATAACTCACATAATAAGTAATACTTATGCGAGGTACAAATAAAATTAGTGCGGTCTCGCTCATTAGACCTCACAACCTTTTCTTTCTAGTCTATGGATTCTGCATCTTTTTATTCGACCTAGTACCTAAATTCATTTTTTCAATATTGTTGTATGAATTTTTTCACTAGAGCAAGCACAAATTTCCCATTTTTATAGTTTCTTGAGAAACACTTCACTAAAATATAACTGCAACCTCTTCAAAATCACATATTCATGCCTATTTGACCCAATTTTATAACACTTTATTTTGCAATTGTCAAAAATATGTAATTGTTTATAAACTCTCTTGGGGATGGCGTAATACATAGGATGCCTATTTATGATATTTATGCAACTTATACAATTAGAATTCCACACAATGTGTATGGGATTAGTCGCTTCAATTAGACATTTATCCTGGTCGGCAGAGGAATTACCAAAAGTCTCTCTCCAGCTTTGCATCGATGAGGCTTTTATTTGAGAGGGAAAGAAAAAAGAATATGCGTCCACCATATGAATATCAAGTAACAAGAGCATAGCACTTTGAATTTGATATTATTTTGGCCTTTTTAAAAGAATAGTTGACTTTGTATCGAGATAGTATTATGAGATAAATAATATTTTTGATTTTTTCTTATTCATTTAAAATCTAGTTGAATTGTTATATCACGAAATTTAGTCACAAAATTCTAAAAATTGATTATTGAGACTCAGTTCATGTAAAATTATTCCTCTATACCTTTAATTATTTTCTTTAGTCTGTATATGTTATTTTTACCATCCGTTAAGTCTATGTCGATTTCAGCAAAATAATGGATTGTTATACGTTGATGTTCCACCTAACGAGTGTCGATGCGGTACAAACAGACGACGACCCTTTAAGAAGGAGTATCAAATGAGTCAATTGGGTTGAATCTGAACCGGTAAAATAGTTGTCTACAATGACTTTAAGGATTATGTCATTACAAGGACAACGGATCAAGGAGCACATGCATATATATCTTGTAGCTTAATGTGGATAATTCACGAAGTTGTTATAAATGGTGTAGCTGGAGATACTTCAATGGACAAGGCATGAAGATGCATGATAACGAATCCTCCCCTGCATAGACATCGCCCTATATGGATCTAGGATTAACACATATCTAGTTATTCATATATAAACTTACTCGATTGAGCTTCTAAAGCAAAATGCAAGAGCCTCTATTATTGTATTATGCAAAGACTATTAGATTCAATTGATTGTAATACATGATTCATTCTTAATTAGCTCTCAAATTTTATGAACCAAAAATGTTAGTCTAGACAATCCAACTTGTGTACTTCAAACTTAAGTGGTCGTGAGATCATATCTAACCAGGAATGATGACAGATGCAATAAGACCATGCCATACTAAGTGATGGTACCATATAGATTAAAGCTTAATCACACCATGGACCAAGGCCTCATAAAAATCTCTTTGTCCGTTTTGGCGTCCCGAGTGCTCTTATTGACATCAAATTAAATGACGCAAGAGCAATTTTGATATATTTCTGCATTTTTGTGTTATCTTCGAGTAATTGATCCCACATCATTGTAATGTTTTTCGGTTTTGCAAGATTCAAAAATAACAAGACGATGTTGTCGGAAGAACCTCGTGAAATCGAATGAACAATTATTTTTGTTCCTATAATTTGAACCTTGGTATAAGTCGAGCTCCTCAAATAGTTATTCCACGAGTGTTCCAGATTTTTTTGTCGTCAATAGAATATAATTATTGATAGGGCCATAAATACAACTACTATCTCTAGCTAGTTATTTTGTAATATACAATAAAGCCTCTAATTTTAGTGGTTGACATATGCACATTATAGGAAGCAGTATCAAAAAATTTATGGCAATCATACAACTACTATAACTAAATGACGCTGCATGGCGAATAGTGCTATCTCCTCCATTGGGTACGTTTGACCAAAAAAATATAGCACTCTTTGTTAAACTAATCAAAAGATAAATAAGGTGAAAGGGGAATCCTAGTCAAGCGCAATAATTCTTAGATTTAGCTAAGTGTTTGAATGGTATCGTCTACTTAACGTGCGAAATCGGTTATTAGATTACTAAATGCATGCTTTTGAGAATAAATAAAGAATGAATGATGAGCAATAAATATGAAAAATGGCAATAAATGTAAACAGGAAGAACGATTCACCCAAATATTGAATGATGTGGAAGATTCTTTTCTTCTCACAACAAAGTGTGCCGATAAGTAAGAAAATGAATAATGCTTTCTTGGATCGTGTGAGTGGAAAGGAAGAATAATCGACAAAATCAATCACTGTATAAAGGTAAACTTTTGTATTTTCTCTAAAGAATCAACTTCTTACAATAGTTTTTCTCAAAATCAATCTCTCGTGCCTCTTTTTATCTCTCTCATTTTCTATTTATATGAGATATTTTCTAAAAATCCTGAAAAAATACATTCATGTCGCTAGTTCCAAGACTAGACTAGTTGTTGTTCCTACTCTTCGCTACTCGACTTCGGCTTTAACGACTTGCTCAGCGACTGCTTGTTGTTGGGCTTTGGTCGACCTCGGCCTAGCTGCCTAAATCAAAATACAATCTTCTCACTTAACGATCCTCCCACACCTAATTTCCTAAGCAGGATTTTGACCCATACAGTTAATCTCTTCGCTTGTCGATGTCGCCTTCTAGTCGGCCCCGATGACCGGAGTTTGTCAGTTGGCAATTTAGGAAATTTTTCGGCGTGGTGATCGAGTAGAGGTGTCCGTAGCCGAAATAAAGATGTGTCGCTCTAAGATTCGTGGGTCATGGGGTTGGTGCATGGTGACGTCACGATGCATGCATCATCATTGCGCGTCTTCTCAATGCATTTCCTCGTTCCTCGAATCTTTGTCGTTTCGATTCTAGGGCCATTGGTGGTTATTTGAATTTATTCGAACGCCTCTGATATCTATAAATAAAGAGGGAAAACTTGTAAATAGAACTTTTGCATTCTCTGATTTCTTCAACCCTGCACTCACTTCCCTTTCTTCTTCTTGTGTTCTTGCTCCCTGTAACTGTAGCAGTTGCCACCCTTTCTTTATTTATTGTTTCACGGTATAGATATAAACGGAAAATGGCTAACATTATCCCCAACATTGAGATGATCTCTGACCCTACTCCATTATCTGTGGCCATGCCTTCTAGTGGTGGAGGCGGCGGGGCTAGCGGGCCCCCTCTACGTCCTCAAATCAGAGTGGGCTAGTGAAGTGGAGACTTCTTATCTTAAAGAGTCAAGGATCGAAGAGAGGATTGGTGGATTGGAAGGAGATGCCCAAGATTTGAACGAGCAGTTAGCCATCCTCAAGGCCGAGAAAGCGCATTAGCAGGCTCATTTTTCTACCTCTCGTGCTTCCACTTATCCCAACGTCCAACGAGACTTGTACGAGAAGTGGGTCCATGCTGAGGCTCATCTTCACATATACAGGGGTTTGATGGCAGCCGGAAAAGCCTTTGAGGCGGAGTTTGAGGATGCTCGTGCCACTTGCGGATGTGATCCCGGCACACCCGGGATGGATGATGACGAAGAAGATTTAGACGAGCTTGAGCCAGATGCTTGGTACGACGACAAATACTCAAATGGACAGGGCATCGGTTGTGATGGCGGTGGGGGAGATGTGGTCGAATAATGTGCTTTTCTCTGTACTTTTGTTCTCTTACTCTTTTTTTTTTTGCGGGTGCTTGATTGGCCCTTGTAAGATGAAATTTTGCAATGATAATACTTTTGTTTTCTGTTCTTGAAATTCTTGTTTTTCCTTTAAATGCTATTTTATGTAATCGATTGCCTTGGTTGCAATTTCACTTAGGTTGACTATTAGTCGAGCTGGTTTGAGGTTGAATGTCGACTTGTGTTTTTAATTGAACAAAGTCGAAACATAAGTTGACTTGAGCAAGGTCGAATTTTGATGTTAAATTGATTCAAACGAGGTCGAATGCAAGTCAATACGAGTGAAGTTGAATGTTTATCTCTTCGAACAAGGTCGAATATAAGTCGATTCGAGCGAGGTTGAATGTTAATTAATTCGAACAAAGTTGATTTTGAGTCGATTCGAGTGAGATCGAATGTTTGAATTCGAACGAGGTAGAATGTTAGTCGATTCGATGGAGGTTGAACGTTAATTAATTCGAACAAAGTCGATTCTGAGTCGATTCGAGTGAGGTTGAATGTTTGACTCTGATATTGACATAATATCTAAACTTGGCAGAGAAATGAGAAACTCATGTGTTTGCGTATTTCACTTTTTTTGTACGTTCATTAAAGAAGTTTACATGTTTTTGCTTTGTTCATACATGTATTGGAGAAGTCCCAGTCTATCTAGCCCCTTCATCGGCCGACTTGGAGAGGTTATCGAGAGGTCGGGTGATGAACTTATACTTAACTTCGAGATGCCCTCTTTGACGCCTCGTTAAAAAACCTCCCCGAGAAAACTCAATTGGAACAAAACTCGGGCGAGTGTACGACTTGGAGGACGTCTTGTTTTTAGAAGTTGAAGTATTTGAGCGACATTCCAATTGTTCGGTAGAACTTTTCCCTCAATTGTTTCCAGTTGGAACGACCCTTTGCTTGCTGCCGCCGTGATTTTGCATAGGCCATCCCAATTGGTCCCAGTTTTCCTTCTCGTAGGTCTTTGCTCACTGCGTTTTGGATTTGAGTACGCAGTTCCCCACTTTGAGTGGACTGACCTTGGATTTTTTGTTCTAGTATGGCTCCGCTTGTTGCTTCTCGGCCACCATTCTTATGCAAGCCATGGCTCTTCATTCTTCGGCCTCGTCAAGATCTTGCCTTCTATTCTCGTCATTTCTTAGCCCAATTTCATGTGAATATCTTAGGCTTGGTTCCTTTACCTCAACTGGTATTATTGTATCAGTCCCATAGACTAGTGAGCATGGTGTTTCCCCTGTGCTCATCTTTGGCGTGGTGCGATATGCCCATAACACTTCTCCCAGCACTTCTGGCCACAGTTCCTTGGCATTTTCGAGTTTCTTTTTCATGATATTCAATATTGTTTTGTTGGAGGATTCAGCTTGGCTGTTGGCGGTAGGATGATATGGCATGGAGAGTATTCTTTTGCTGTACTATTTCTCGAAGAACTTGGTGACCTTTTTCCCAGTGAATTGAGGTCCATTATCACAACTAATTTCCTTGGGAATGCCAAAATGACGTACGATGTTCTGCCATATGAATGTGATCACTTCTTGTTCGTGTATTTGAGCGAATGCACTTGTTTCCACCCATTTAGAGAAATAGTCAGTCAAAACCAAAAGAAATCTCACATTACCTCATCCTGCGGGGAGCGGGCCGACGATATCAATTCCCCATTTGATGAATAGCCAGGGCGACATGACTGAGTGGAGGTGCTCTCCAGCTTGGTGGATCATGTGAGCGTATTTTTGCCATTGCTCGCACCTTTTAACGAAGTCGACAACCTTCTTTTTCATCGTGGGCCGATAGTAGCCTGCTCGTATGAGGAATCTCACGAGAGCTCGGTTGCTAGTGTGAGCTCCGCAATGGCCCTCATGTACTTCTTCAAGGATGTGCCATGTTTGATTTGGTCCTAAGCACTTTTCTAGGGGACTACCAAATGTTCTTTTATACAAGTCATTATTGACAATGTTGTACCTGGTCGCCTGCATTCGAAGCTTCTTGGCTTCCTTTTTGTCGGGCGGGAGTACTCCGTCCTGCATGTATGAGATAATATGATTTCGCCAGTCCTAAGTCAAGTTTATAGATCAAACCTCGATTTGATTATTGATGAATGAAGGAGAATGACCACGTCCCCCTCTCCGGTTATGCTTTTGGTGGCCACTGCCAGTTTTGCGAGGCCATTCGCTTCAATGTTCTGTGCTAGAGGTATTTGGTCGAGCTGGCATTTGTCGAACTTGGGTAGTAGTTTGCAAATTTTGGCCTGGTATTTTTGTAGTCGTTGCTCCTTAATTTGGAATGTCCCTATGACTTGGTTGATGTCGAGTTGTGAGTCGCATCGAAGGATGACTCGCCGTGCTCCGTACTTGAGTGCCAACTTTAATATTGTAATCACGACCTCATACTCGACCTCTCTGTTAGTCATATCAAGGCATCATATGGACTGGCGAACCATTTCTCCTGTTGGGACCTCGATCACAAGTCCTAGTCCAGATCCTTATGCGTTAGAAGCGACATCGGTATACAAAACCCATTGGTTGTGTACATTGGTGGAAGTAATGGCGGTTTCCCTTTCGACTTCAGACATTATCTTCGCACTGAAGTCAGTGACGAAGTCGGCAAGAACTTGCGACTTTGTCGTTGTTTGCGGTTGATAGGTTATAACGTGCTCGCATAGCTCTATGGCCTACTTGGCCAATCTTCCCGACAATTCGGGTTTGTGCAAGATACTCCTTAAAGGAAAAGTCGTGACTACCGAGATGGGGGGCACTGGAAATAAGGTCTAAGCTTTCGTGAAGCTACGACTAGGGCCAGAGCTAACTTCTAGAGGTGGGGGTACCTCATTTCAGCGTCAACCAAAGTTTTGCTAATGTAATAGATTGGAAATTGCGTACCTTTATTTTATCGTACAAGGACTGCACTTACTACGACATCAAATACGGCCAGGTAGACAAGGAGGCGCTCTCCGGGTTCTGCCTTAGCGAGCAATAGTGGCAAAGACAGGTAAGCAAGTTTTTATAAAGCGTTGAAACAATCAAAATTCCATTGGGGTCCATTATCCTTTTTGAGTACGCCAAAAAAGTTATGGCACCTATCGGAGGACTGCGAGATGAATCTTGACAGTGCGGCTATCCGGCTGGTCAACTTTTGCACTTGCTTTTTGCTGGTTATATTTATTGGGATTCCTTCTATGGCCTTGAATTGGTCGAGATTGACCTTGATGCCTCATTGTGATACCAAGAAGCTGAGGAATTTTCTAGACGTCACACCGAAAGCACATTTTTTGAGGTTTAATTTCATGCCGCACCTTCTGAGTATGTCGAAGGCGTCCCTCGGGTGGTCGATATAGTCTTACTTTCTCTTTGACTTGACCAACATGTCATCTATATATACTTCCATGATCTTGATGAGTTGACCTTTGAACATTTTGGTCACTAGCCTCTGGTACGTTGCCCCCGCGTTTTTTAACCCGAATGGCATCACTCTGTAGCAGTACGTCCCCTGGTGGGTGATGAAGGTGTTTTTTCCTAGTCCTCCGCCTCCATGAGGATTTGGTTGTAGCCCGAGTAGGCATATAAGAAACTCAGCAGTTCATGCCCGGATGTGGCATCGATGAGTTGGTCGATATGGGGCAGCGGGAACGAGTCTTTTGGGCAGGCTTTGTTTAGATCTATGATGTCCATGCACATTCTCCACTTACCACTCTTCTTTTTCACCATGACCATATTGGCGACCCACTGAGGGTAAGTCAGTTCTCTGATAGAATCGTTCACTAACAATTTCTCGATCTCTTCATGAACTGCATCGTTTATTGCAGAGTTGAATTTTCGTCTAATTTGCCTTAGTGGGGGTAAAATGGGTCGACATTCAACTTGTGAGTTGCTATCTCCTTTGGGATATATGGCATGTCTACATGGGAAAAAGCAAATAGGTCTACGTTATTCTTTAAGAATTGATGAAATTTACTTGGATCTTGGAGTTTATGGTCGATGAAAGATTTCTTGTGGGAAGGGGGACGGGGTCAAGGTCCTCTACGATTGACCTCGTGGCTTCTATGATTTCAGGGTCGTTGATGACGTCTGTCTTTTCATCATCATCCGACCCTGATTTTGTTAATTGCTATTCTTTCTCTACTTTTACTTTCAACTGTTGAGTGTATGTGCAGTTTTGGGGGATGCGGTAGCATTCTCGGGCCGTGCGTTGCTCTCCCTGGATGTAGAATACACCCCAGGGGTGGGAAATTTAATGACTTGGTACAAATTGGAAGGGACGGCTTTCATGGCGTGTATCCATGGTCGGCCTATGATGGCATTGTACATCGTATCCTGGTCCACGATGTAGAACGTGGACACGTGGTCTCCAAGGTGACGCCGCCGGCCAAGACGAGCAACGTGATTTCTCCAGATGTCAACTTAACTACATTGTTAAAACCTGTTAACGTGATGCAGCGTGACACTATCCTGTCCTCGAGCTTCATTTGGGTGGGAACTCTAGGATGGATGATGCACTTGCCACTTCCATCATCGACCATGATACGTCTTACATCAATATCAAAAATACGTAAAGTAATGACAAGTGTGTCATAGTGAGGAAAGACCAAACTGTAGGTATCTGACTTTTTGAAGATGTACTTTCTTCAATTTCATCATATCGTTCGTGGGTGATTGACCGCGTGATTTTGTGGGTGGTGGTGAACTTCACGTTATTGATAGATACGTCGTCGCCTCCTCCGATGATCATTTGAATGGTCCGAAATGGGGAAGGTGGTTTGGGCAGCCCCTAGTGTTGTTCTTGTCCGCGAGCGAAGTTCAGCTCTTCCTCGATCACTTATTAGTTCTCTCAAATGTCCCTGGTTGAGTATATTTACTACCTCATGCCTCAAGGTGATGCAGTATTCGGTCTTGTGGCCTCACTCCTAATGGATTTTATAGAGGGCGTTCGATTTTTTGGTGTTTGGGTCGGACTTCATCTTTTGTGGCCATTTCACCTTAGGGTCGAGCTTCTATAGAGCGTACTATCTATGAAGGAGAAACACATGTAAGTTATGAGCAGATAACAGTGGAGGCATACCTCTTTCATTTCTGTGAGTCCCTGTTTTTGGCCTGGGTGAGACGTTACCGTGGCGGGGAGGTGGTACGACAATCGTTCTGGTGTATGGTTGGTGGGTTTCGCGATTGAGGCGCGGGCCTGCATGATCCCTCATGTTTTCGTTTTCGCGATCTTTTCTCGACTCCATCTGGACTGATGTCAACCGCTGGGTTAGCCCGTTAAGGTCATCCTTATCTGCTCTCACCTCGGCACAATAAGTGTTATGTATTTCTTCCCAAGTGGTAGGAGGGTACTTCATGAGTCTGTTCAATAGTTTTTTGGTCGCCCTCGACCCGCTCCTGTTCAGCACATTTTGGAATATTGCTACTGCCATCCCCTTTGATACATTCGGAAGGGTCATTCTCACTCTTTTGAACCGAGCGAGGAAGTCCCTAAGCACTTCGTCAGGTGACTGTCTGATGGCGAATATATCATTCACCCTGGCTTCCGCTTTCTTGGCCCCTGCATGGGCGATGACGAACTTGTCGCCCATTTCTTCAAATGTCTGTACGGATCGTACGGGTAGTTGCGAGTACCGTGTTAATGCTCCCCCCGGTTAGTGTTTCACCAAACTTTTTAAGCAATATAGATGGCACCTGCTCTTTAGCGAGGACATTGCCTTTCACTGCAGTGGCGTAGTGGATGGTGTGGTCCTTAGGGTCCATTATGCCGCCGTATGTCTTCAGGTGTGATGGCATTATGAATGTTTTGGGTATAGCATGTGGTGCGTCCTCGTCGCTATACGATTGTTCCACAATCCGCCCTCTTATCCTGGCCCCTATCCTGCTCCCTGTATGCCCTCTGCTGGCGCTTACGATCCTCTAGGGTCTGGACATAAGCTTGAATACGGGAAATATCCATGCCCTCCACCAAGGAGGCCGTCGTACACTCATTTATCATATGTGGTCCCAACCCATTCACGAACAGATGCACCACCCTATCACTCATCTTGGACACCATATGGGGAGCATACTTTGCCAAAGAATCAAACTGCATGCTATACTCTCGCACACTCATATTACCTTATCGAAGGTTCAAGAACTTATCAGCTCTAGCTCGTCATATCTCAACTGGCAAGTAGTGACGAAGAAAGGCCTCAGAAAATTCCTTCCACACAGCTGGAGGAGCGTTCGGACCCCTGGATCTCTCCCAACTATCATACCAGAAAATCGCTAAATCCCGTAATCGATAAGAATCCTACTCTACTGCCTCCGTATTACTAGCATGCATAACCCGTAGTGTACGATGAACCTGGTCAATAAAAGTCTACGGGTCCTCCTTGGGTTTTGATCCGGTAAATACGGAGGGTCTAAATTAATAAAATCACGAACTCTCATACTAACTGGTTTATCAGCAGCACCTGTATTCTGCCTCTGAGCCTCAGCAGCTACCAAGCTAGTTAACAACTGTAAATCACTCTGCATATCCTGGTCTGTAGTGCCATAAGGAGGAACTGGAGGTGCTGGGTGCCTCCTAATATCCTCTGGAGGAGACGGGGTAGATGAGGTATGAGAGGGCATATCACTCTGAACCTCACTTTGTCCTGTTGTGGCTTGGGCACCTGACTGGTACCCTCTCCCGCTGCTGTATCAAGTCGTCTACTAATTGTTTGCTTCCTAGTCGAAGGCATCACTGAAAGAAAACAAGGTGAATATTAGAGACGAACACTTACGACTCAACTCTACGCATGATCTAGATTCAGGAAAAAGGTAACAATCCTAGATGTCATGTAGCCTCCTGATTATAAACGTGGCACGGTACACATCTATAATTAAGACTCTACTAGACACTGCTCATAGACAACCCCTAGGACACACTTGCTCTGATACCAAGTTTGTCACGACCCAAACTGGAGGGCCATGACTAGCACCCGGCCATACATGCCGAGCACCAACGTACATTTTATCTAACCTTCTTTATTATCTTTTAGGGGCGACGAGATCAATATAATTGGTAGACATGGATCATGGACAACTAACAATAAAAGATGATGGCATGAACATACATAACATGGGATGACCAGACAATCAAGAAACTATATATACGGTATGAGCTACCACGCTACCATGAAAGACTGTACAACAAAAATCAACCGATAAAGCATACCAAACTATAGATGAGCTGACACCTGTCTACGAGCCTCTAATGGAACTAAGTGTTGCAACATTGCCGGAACAGGGCCCCAACATACCCATAATCTCATACCAAGACCACGACAAGTCCGAAGAAGGGATCTCGCTAATCACTGCAGAACTGGACAACCTACTATGGCGGGGGAGCTGCGTCTGCCTATCTATCAGGACCTGCAACATGACATGCAACCTCCATAAATAAAAGAACGTCAGTACGAATAAAGTACTGAGCATGTAAGGCGGGGAACTAAGTACGAACAATAATGTAAGCAGGGATATAGAATATACAACCTGTTAACATCTAGGTACCTCTGAGGGCTACTGACATGCAATGCATGATACATATGTATATATACATAAACTTTTAAAACATACGCCTCTATGGGCATCATCATCATCATATCGTAACCGGCCGTAATAGGCTCGGTAAAAATGTACCCAGCCATAGAATCGTACCCGACCACGTGGAGCTTAGTAAAATCCAACTGATCAGTGGTTGCACAATAGGTGTCGTACCCGATAGACTATAGCACGATTCGGTAGATATATATATATATATATATATATATATATATATATATATATATA